>RCUC01164731.1:0-94328 GCA_003697995.1 Taxidea taxus jeffersonii
CAACATGGTGCCTGCTGGCCAGTGATGGTGGTATCGGGGGGTGGGGCGGCTTTCCTGCACATTTGATGGGATTCCCCTGCAGCACTGTCTGGTTGGGTGGCATGGGGGTGCCCAGCCAGCCAGTTTCTCTTGATCTGTCCTCCGCTCTCTGGGAGCTGTAGTTCACCTGAGTTCCATTATTTCTGATTTTTAAAACTTCTTTGGTTTCTGCTTGTTCTTTGTCGACTCTTTCCTCTTTGCTCACTTTTTTTGAGGAGGTTTATATTTTTCTTCAGAGCTTTTTAGATTAGGCATCTGTATTCCAGATACTTTTTCCAGGTATTCCCAGTTGGAAGAATCGTCCGTAGTATTTTAAAATATACAGTATATATTCTGAGCCATCCAGGTGCCCCTTATTTGGTATTTTAAAATTGAAATTAACAGAATTTCCAATTCTGCTGCTCATATAAAGTATATTTTGGGGGGCGCCTGGATGGCTCAGTAGGTAAAGCATCTGTGTTCAGCACAGGTGATGATCCAGGGTCCTGGGACCGAGTCCTGTTTCAGGCTCCCTACTCAGTGGGGAGCCTGCTTCTCCCTCTCCTTCTGCCTACCTCTACCTTGCTTGTGTGCCTGCACACTCTCTCTCAAACAGATAACATTTTTTTTTTTTAAAGTTGACTTTATATCTAACTATTTTATTCAAACAGTTTAAGAGTGTCCTGGGTTGGGGCGCCTGGGCGGCTCAGTCAGTTAGGTGCCTGCCTTTGCCTCAGGTCATGATCCTAGGGTTCTGGGATCAAGTCCCACATCGGGCTCTCTGCTCATCAGGGAGCCTGCTTCTCCTGCCTGTTTCTCTCCCTGCTTGTGTGCACTTGCTCATTCTCTCTCTCGGACAAATAAATAAAATCTTTAAAAAAAAAGTGCCCTGGGTTTCCTAGAAAACCAGCATTTATCAGCTCAAGGTGTTGTTGCTCCTTGGCAGGAATACTAGTTCCCTCATAGTCGGGCCTGTAAGGAGAGCACGTGGGTGTCCCGCTCTCAGGTTCCATGCTATTTTGCCATCTGATCAGATTTATTGCTGGCCTGACTCTTTGGGAGAGGCTGTGTTTCCAGAGGCTTTTTTCTCAGCATCTCTTACTATGATCAGACCATTTTCTTTTCCTTCTGGAATCTGGACAGAAGCGCTGGGTTGACCAGCCTGGCTTGTCACTGTTTTGTCCTGGAGGGCAGCTGGGCTGGTCCGTGAACTGCCTGGGGTGTTTAGCTTACGTCAGGTCTGCTTGGTGAGGTAACATGCTAGGGACAGCTTTTGCGGATCCTTCACGCTGACTCCTCAGTTCGGGTTCCCCTTTGTGGGCCATCTGGGTCGCTGCTGTTTTGCCAGAATGGAACTGGTCTGCCTCTAGATTTCCAGACTTCTGCGGCATCTCCCTTCCTGTCTGTCACTGCGTCCGCATTCCTGCTTTCCTTAATGGTTTACGGAGGCCTTTCCTGTTTTTATTTTATGCGATTTCCTTCTGTTTCCATCTTCACTGGCTTCCTCCTGTTTCTCTCCTCTCCCAGGCTCCCATCTTGCTCGCCGCCGCAGACGTTGAGGCTGCGCATGCTGATGGCTCGTGCTTTCCTTTCACTGTCTTCTGAGGTCACAGAACGAATTGTAGGTTCAGACTTCCTTTCTAGTATATCTTTGTTTGCCCTGTCATTGCTTGTCTTTCCTTCTTTTTCCTTCAGGACTATTTCATTCCCTCTTAAGCTTCCTGACCTGTCTTAGCAACGCATGGCCAAGAGACCCACTTGGTGGTCAGAGCTCAGGTCTGTACAGTTGTGGGTGTTGACGTCTGTGGAGACTTACCTGCTGGCCACATCTGGTCAGGCCTGGTGGGCTTCGAAGGGGTGCTGACCCCGGTAGAATGGGCTTCAGCTTCTGTCCCTTGCTTGACTGTGCGAGCTGTCGGGGATGTGGGTAACATACGGTGTCCCAGGAGGGCTCCCCGGCCCAAACCGTTCCCCCAGAGACCCCGCCCTGGAAGGCTTCTCTCCATCTCTTCTTAGGCCTCTTCTTCCGTGCTTTTACCTGGAGCATTCCAGATTCTTGAGGTTTTAGGGGTGTCTTTTTAATGGCACACACCTATGTTTACGGTTATTTTAATTCAAACTGACAGTCGTAGGTGCGTACTTAACTTTCCGGTCAGTATCTTTATTTTTCTATTATCTTAATTTGTACTTCCTGGTTACCCCCCCCCCTTTTAAAGATTTTATTTATTTGACAGAGAGAGACACAGCGAGAGAGGGAACACAAGCAGCGGCAGAGAGAAAGGGAGAAGCAGGCTTCCCGCTGAGCAGGGAGCCCCATGTGGGGCTCGATCCCAGGACCCTGAGATCATGACCTGAGCCGAAGGCAGAGGCTTAACTGAGCCACCCAGGCATGCGTGGTTACCCCTTTATAAAAATATTTTTCATTTCTTCCTTTTCTCTTTCACCTGATTTGGAAGTTGTGTGTCACTTTTGGCTTTAAGTAGATTTATTTAAAGTCTGCAGTTACCACTTGATCTCTCTCCCTCCCTCGCAGACAAACCCTGCGTGTGCCGGCCCCCCAGCCCAGCCAGCTCACATGTTCGTATAGTTGCATATTTAAATTTCACTCACTTTTACACCAAATCAGATGTGAAAATTTACTAGGTCAGCATTTATGGGTGTTTACCCACATTCCTCAGGTCTTTGCTCCCTTTCCTGCCCGTCTCCTCTCTTCCAGTTCAGAGTCCCTGCTTCTTCACATGCTGTCACAGTGGGATGGGCTCTGGTGTCCATTCTCCCTTTCCACCCCCCTCGGACCCCTCCCAGCAGCCTCTGCTTGCAGGCTTGGGCAGTGTCTGTCTGCCAGAAGTTGGCTGCAGCCCAATCTGGGGGCAGAGCCTCCCCTGGCCTTTCCTGGGCCTTCTCCTGGGGAGCTGGGGTCCTGGTCCCCTCACTGGCCTTGGCTGACGGCCTGCCCTAACCAGGCATACGTTTGGGGGCCACGCACACAAGTGAGCACCAGCTTTCCAGAGCTGCTTTTGGGGGACGGGGATGCCTAGTGGGTGCCCAGAAGCCTTGGGGGCCAAGCAGGCCGAGTGGGGAAGCTTACAGGCTCTTCCTGACTCCCCCTCTTCCACGCCCAGCTTTATCACCTTTCGCTCCTGTGCATACCTGGACAAGAAGCACACCATCTTCGGGAGGTAAGAGGTTGGGGGTGCTGGTGTGGGTGGGCTCCTTTCCCAGTGGGACCCTCTCACTGCCTCTCCCTGTGCCCGGCTCAGTGCTCGTTTGGTCTCACGACCATCACTGCTGAGGTCATGGCCACGCAGAAGTGGGGACTTGGGCCTTTTCTGTTAGCCAGGGGATAGCTGGCTCTGTGGACCTGCCGGCTGAGGGGAGGGCCGCTCCGGCCCCCTCTGGCCAGCTGCCCTTCTTTTTGCCATGCTTTTGGGGGTATCCTGCCCTGGGGCACATTCAGAGATACCCCTGTTCCTTGGCTGCAGGGTTGTTGGGGGCTTTGACACGCTGACAGCCATGGAGAATGTGGAGAGTGACCCCAAAACCGACCGCCCTAAGGTACATGCCAAGGGAGACTGGGGGACCGCTGCCTAGGACGGGCACAGGGTAGGTGGGTTTGGAGGGGCCCGCCACCTCCCACCGCCCGCTCACCTGCCTCCCTCTGCTGCTAGGAGGAGATCCGCATCGACTCCACCACCGTGTTTGTGGACCCCTACGAGGAGGCCGATGCTCAGGTGAGGCCACCAGGCTGGCAGGGGGCTGCAGGGACCCCACCCAGCCTGCGGGGCTCTGAGCCAGCTGTTGCCCTGCTCCGTCCCAGATTGCTGAGGAACGGAAGAAGACACAGCTCGAGGAGGCAGCCCCAGAAAGCGCTGTAAAAGCTCAACAGCCCAAGGCGGGGAGCCAAGGCCCCCAGACGTACCGCCAGGGGGTGGGCAAGTACATCAACCCAGCGGCCACGTGAGTACAGTGAGGGTGCTCATCCCATTTGCGGGGTGCTCTCCCAGCTTCCCAGCGCCCAGGGTCAGAGCCCACCCACGGTGAGAGCACCGGACACTGGGTGGGAGCAGGTGCCGTGGGGGTCACTGTGCAGGCTGGAGCTGAAGGACTCGGGGGGGGGGGGGGGGGTATGTGACTGTGCGACCTCACACTAAGCAGGCACTGTGGGTGTGCGTGGGCTCCCAGCGCAGGGACTCGTCTACACCCAGCAGCTCGAGCACTTCTCTTCCCAGGAAACGGGCAGCAGAGGAAGAGCCCTCAACCAGCACAGCTGTCCCTGTGGCCAAGAAAAAGCCTAGCCGAGGCTTTGGGGACTTCAGCTCCTGGTAGCAGCAGGTCTGCCCCTCTGGAGCCCCGGAGGGACTCAGGGCTGGGGGCCTGTATCCACACCTGGGAGTTCTCCGCCCTTCTGACTACAGCTCACTTAAGCTCTTGCTTGTTGCGGGAGTCCCCTTTCGTGGCCCTCAGAGTCCACGGGCCTTCCCCACCTTCACTTGGTACAGCGCCCGGCATTGTTCCCAGGCGGGGGCCAAGCCTGAATGATATCTCAGACCACCAGGCATGGGCGGTGGGCCGGGGTGGGGGAGGAAGGCAGAGACTGACTCTTCCTCTGCCTTCCTCCCCAGCCTCACTTTTGTCGTCTCCCTCGGCTACTGTTTGTTCAGTGTAGCACCTGGAACCTGGTTAGAAACACAGGCTTGCAGAGCCCGGTCTCCTCGCCTGAGGCTGTGGGGAGGACAGCCCTGGGTGCTGCCACAGACTGGGGAGCTCCTGTTGCCCGTGGCTTGAGGACCCTTGACCAGAACCTTGACCCGAGTTCCTAAAATCTCTCCTGCTGCCTTTTGCCTGGAATCGCTGGGGCCTGCCCCCGCCCCCCCCACAAGGACTCCGGGCGGTCATAGCCATGTTCCCCCATGGGCCTGCTCTGGCCCCCCTGCCTCAGGATGGTAACAGGAGCCCATGGGAGCAGCTGCCCCACCCCCTGACCCTCAGGGCCTGACTTCGGGCTCAAACATTTGATCCCTCACTCCAGCACTAGGGCTTTTAGACCAGCCTCACCAGCGTTTCTGGATTTAAAAATCCCTTTATTTTTCTATAAATGTCAAAAAAACCTTAACGTTTGCTGGTCTGCCCTTTGTTTTCTGTTTCTTCTGTAGCCTGTGCCCACATAGCTTCCCTGCTCCTGACCTTGACAACACTACCTCAGCTTTCCCAGAGTGCCTCTGCAGAAGCGTGGGACAGCTGTCCACCCCCTCACACCCACTCCTGAGGCCTGTTGTCCTCATGTTGGCATGGGCTGCGACCCCCTCCAGCTTGTCACATTGCAAACCTCACTTAGGCTCTGCCCTTGTTTGTTCTTACCCTCCCCCAGTCCTCAGATCCATCAGTGTCAATAGCAGCTCCAGAATGTACCTGGGCTCCCTGTCCCCCCACCTTTTTAAAAGATTTTATTTGGGGCACCTGGGTGGCTCAGTGGGTTAAAGCCTCTGCCTTCGGCTCAGGTCATGGTCTCAGGGTCCTGGGATCGAGCCCCGCATCGGGCTTTCTGCTCAGTGGGGACCCTGCTTGTAATCTCTATAAAATAAATATTTAAAAAAAAAAAAGATTTATTTGATGGAGATCACAAGTAGGCAGAGCAGCGGAGAGAGAGGGGGAAGCAGGCTCCCCGCTGAGCAGAGAGCCCGCTGTGGGGCTCGATCCCAGAACCCTGAGACCACGACCTGAGCCGAAGGCAGAGGCTTAACCCACTAAGCTACCCAGGTGTCCCAGGTCTCTCCTTTTTCCACCGATACTGAACCCCAGATCCAAGCCTGCTCTCTAGCCTGCCTCTGTTCAAGCCCCTTGCACACATCCTCCAGGTGCCACCTGGGCCCCCTTCTCAGAGCTTGTCTGGCCACTGTCCTCTTGTTTCATACCAGTTACTGGCTGTCCTGTGTGTAGAGAACAAGGTCTGTGCTCCCCACGCACCCTGTCCCTCCTCAGTCCTCTGCCTGTGGGTTCTAGGGACCGGGATTCTAGAGAGCACCCACTCAGCCCTCTGCACCTGGGGCCAGGCCCTCGTCCCCCTTCTCCCTGACCTCCCCACCATCCCTCCCAGATACACGGAAACATCAGAGAGCTGGTGTTTGTGCCCAGAATGCCTCCAAGAACCTGGTCCACCCAGGAAAGGGCTGCATTCGGGGACAGCCATGTGAACACACTCGCAGACCTCTGAATAGCTCTTGGTGACTGAGGGTGCAGGTGGGTGGGTGAGGAGGCGCCCCTGGGGAGGGAAGGTTCCAGAGGGCCCCCTGGGCTCCTCAGCCTTCTGAGTTTGGGGGCAAGGGGGAGCTCAGGTGAAGCTTTCTTGGGATACGTGTACCCACTCCGGACTTGCCTGGTGGGGAGCCTGGTGGCACCCTGCTCTGGGATATGGCAGGCTGCGAGTCACCACACAGGACCGGAGCAGCCACAGGAGGAGCTCGGAGACCCAAAGCTCTCAGTGGGAACCCAGGGCCCTTCAGCATTAGGGCAGGGCGCCCGAGACCCGAGACAGGAGGTGCTACTGGAAAGGACACATCTGACAGCAGAAGCTTTATTTTTCAACCTCACACAGACACAGAGGACAGAGGGCTGGACACGGAGGCTGAAGGAGGCTTGTGCATGTGAGCTTGCAGTCCTGCTCCAAGGGGCACACCTTCCGGCTGCTGTCCATCTGTACGTCCTTCCAGCTGTGCCCAGCAACCACACCAGGCCACCCTGGGCTGCAGACCCACCCAAGACCCTTTGACAAAGGGTTTACATTTCTGTAGGTCGTTTTGGAACTTTTAAAGTTAGTTTTCTAAATATTAAAATCGCTTGGATTTTATAAGCACCTGGTGAGGTCCTCAGGTAAATTAAAAGGGCTTTTGGAAAAATTCCCATGTCTGATCTCGTCTAATATCTGACAGATGCCATCAAGAATAAGCATTAAGGTACAAAAATACTATACATGTATGTATATATAAAACAGCAATGAAATGAAACCACACCGGTAAAGCAGACGCGCCATGCCAGAGAACACGACATGGTTGAAGTTCAACACATTTCTGGTCCTGGCATCACCTCCCATTCTTTAAGGAAACAAATACTTTAAATAATTTAAATAAAAGTTACAGGATGATATTTAGTGTCTCGGAATTTAAGAGGGTGGAACATTCCCACACTTCGCCAGCACATCTGGCTGTGTGTGGTCTCCCGGTCCTTCCCTGAAGCCAGCTCATGGTCAGTTCATTTGGTTTGAAAGGAGCTTGGATTTTTCAGAAGACCAACAAATAGAAGTGGTAAAGAGTTTTTCGTTGGTATCAATTACAAAAAAAAAAAAAAAAGCCTAAGACCACTAGTAAAAATGTTTCAATGCCATCACAAAAGACAATACAAAAACCAAAGTGCTCAAATCCAAGGAGCAGTAAACTTGCCCAGAACATATAAAAGCTTTAAATATAGGTTTAGTATATACAAAACTCGGTCAGAAGAATTTGAGAAGATTCTTCAGTTTAAATGAAGAGCTTGTGGGGAAGCGCTCGGGAGCCTGGCCCTTGGTGCCCCCAGGACTCCCCCAGCCCTCATCATCCTCTCGGGGCCTCAGGCGCAGCACAGAGGCTCATAGAGGAACCAAGGCAAGGAGGGAAATGTCAGTTTAGGTGAAGTTTTCAATGAGGAGCACTCACTCCCCAAAGGGCCTTGCCATCCCTTCAAAGTGGCCACTGAGGACCGAAGCCGCAGATGTCCACGCTGCCTGTGTCAGCTCGAGGGCGAAGCGTCTTCGGGTTTTGGAACTTGGCAGCGGGTGTGCCACATGTGCGGGCCCGGGCCCTGGGCGCCTGAAGGCTGTACAGCTGAACGTGAACTTAGACACATGGGGACTGTGCTGGGACAACCTAAATCTGCGGGGGACGCCAGCTCGGGGAAGCAGCAGCCTGCTGGAGTACCTGCACGCGCAGAGGCCCACACAGCTGTACAAAGATCTGCCCTTGACGCTGGGATATGCGCGGACACTAACCCGGGTGCCCGTCCCCTCGCCCAGAGCGGGGCGCTGCATCTCCCCACATTCTAAGGCTTTGCTCTTAGCCAGAGAGACGGTGCCAAAAGAGAAGCTCTGGGTGAGTGGCTGTGCCAGAACCAGTCAAGGGAGCCCAGTGCCTGGCCATGGGCTCTGGGCTCCGGGGAGGGCAGGGACTCCCACAGGACTGGAAAGCTGTTCTCTCGCCCTTCCTGGCCAGCTCACACTCGCCCCTGGGCTGACCTTTGCTGCAGTGGTTTCAGAGCCACCAGCTGGGCTGAGAAACATCTGGGTATGCTGCCCTTCACTCTCCCTGCCTCGCTGGGCCCTTTTCCTGCCCCTCAGCAGTGGGGTCTCAGGAGTTTCAGGCCATGCTACACCCAAGGCCCCACCAGACTCCTGGAGCAGCAGGCTGGGCCAGGCAGCTGGAGTCCGGTCAGAATCTTGAAAACCAAAACCGATTTGGGAATGGTTTTTGGCCTTCATTCTCTGAAAATTGGCCAGAACCCTGGGTAGTGCCCTCTCCCTGCGGAGGCATCAGTGGATAGGAACTTAAAATACATTGCTGAGACACAGGGCGTAGACAACGATCCAGGTTCCTTGTGTGTCAGCTCAAGGGGCAGAACCAGTGGGGCACAGGAGACCCATATTCATTTATGAAGTTTAAATCTGTTTTGAAACTTTAACCTTTCCTGAACAAATTTTAAAATGATCTCCCAAATCTCAAGTTTGGAAGTTCATCCTGCTAGTTCTGGCCTCTTCCATATGCAAAAGTACTTCTTTTTCTTCAAGTACATCAGAACAGAAAAGGAAACCTGATCTGACTCTGTCCACTGAGTTCACCCCTCACTGCACGGACCACCCCGCCAGCAACTGACACAGAAGCTCCACTTCCAGAGCCCTGTCGGGCTGCGGCCCCCACACATGCATGCCTTTGCTAGTGCTTGCTTTCTAGATAAGGAAGCTGTTGGCTTAAATAAACAAGATGTTCCATTAGACAGATTTCTCTATTTATAGCTTATCTAAAATGTAATCAGTGGTATCTTCTAGTTCTGAACAAGCCTTTAAAAAAAAAAAAAAGGTCTCTTGGTGTACAGATTTGTTGACTGTTTCTGGAAGATTCCTAAATGAGCACTATGCCTTAACAGCTCATCTGCAAGAGGAATAACCCATCTGTAGTTTCAGGAATTAAGAGAAAAAGTGGCCTACAGTACCCTTACTCAGAAAGAGCGGCGTGAACTTGTTCTCTGAAAAGCACCTAACCCTGTGGTCAGCAGAAATTTGGCTTTTTTTTTTTTTTTTGTCAAACATGAAAGAGCACAGCCAAACTCTATCATAAAGGCATAGCTTAAAAGAAGGTATTAACTAGACAAGTAAGTCATCAATCGGTTAATTCTGTCTCTAGAACTTGAGAAGCTGGGAAGAAGGTCACCGAAACATTTCAGAAACAGCCATGTACGTGAACAGGACAGAGGCTGGAGGAACACCTTACCACCATAACGGCCGGGAGAGGCCTGCCCACCGCAAGGTTCAAGTTCAAGAAATACAGCCATCCAGGGTGCTCCTATGTCTCCGTTACACTTACAGTCTCTTCCACAAACTAGTATTCAGAAGAGAACGAAGTTTTCACTTTACTCCCAACCATTGTCTTTGATCATGTGGGCAAGCTCAATAATAAATTTTCCTTCCTTATATTTCTGACTGCTTTCAAAGGCATGTTCCTTGAAGAAAAAAAAAAAAGAAAGAAAAGTAGAAAGAAGGTTTCAGGACAGAATCGACTTCACTTTTCAACTTCATTACACTCTTGGCAAAGAAAATAAGCATATGGGGTCAAATTTCCCCAGGTATCCCTTGTTCTGCAGACCAGGGCCAGGGGAGGGGTCTGTCTTGGTGATGAGCCTGGGCAGGGAAGAGCAGCCCACCCCTACTTGTCTTTAACCTTACAGATCCATTTCACAGGGAAAGGGTAATTCAAGTTTGTCCCTGAGCATCTACCATGCATAAGACAATCCGGGAGGGAGGAAGGGGATCGAGATCCTCCTTGCAGGGACTGCAGGTAAAAGGCCAGTGGAGGCCACTATAGCCAGCACTGGGGGATCATTTAAGATGCTGGAGGGAGAGAGAAGGCCCTTGGCTGGGCAGTGAAGGTAGAAAGGGAATGGGGCTTGGCAGGGTGTATGTGTGTGCACATGCAGGCCTCTCGGAGCCCATCTCCACGCCGGGGACTGCGTCTCCTCGTGTGTATTGGGGAATATGGAGGACGGGAAGTCAGGAATTCCAGAAAGAGGAAGCATAGGCAGCCCTGACCAAGATGGCCGGAATGGCTGCAGCAGACAACAGGCAGGCACCAGCCACACCCAGATGCACCTCTCAGGTGCCACGGCTGGCAGTGGTCAGGGGCACAGGGGACAGACTTGGGAGTCAACAGGAGGGGTGGGGAACAATGGGATCAGGGAGTGTGGTTGGTGGGGGGGGGGGGGACAGAAGCTGCCTGTGGGCCAAGCCCCAGGTGGGCCAGTGAGGCCAGGCCTTGCTGGGGGCTGCCCCAGCCACCAGGGAGTGTCTCCCACACGGTGGGACACTCCCCTCCTTCCAGAGGACCCTTGGAGGGCAGGGCCACGTGCCTGCCAACCAGCAATGGCTGTTACCCACGTCCCACCTCCGGGAGTCAGGGGAGCGGGGGTGCGGCCCTGTGAGGACCTCCACCTTCAATTGGCTCAAAAGAGACTCTACGACGAGACCACAGGACACTTCAGGCGGGAGGTCTTACTCCTTTGCAAATTTTGTTCCTGACTATAACGCGTGTTTGGGTACCGCGGTGAGACAGCGCGGGCTCCGCGGGCCCAGAGTGCACGGGTACTCACATATTTCCACCCGAGCGTGGTTTTGCAGTTTTCACAGTAGATGTCTGCAACCGCGTGCAGCCCAGTGAGAAGGACCCTCTCCTCTGCGGGGCCACAGCCCACGTTCACCCTGCAGGGGAGCAGGCGGGACCTTGCTGAGGACCAGAGGCCCCGCCCCCTGCCCACCACCGCCCTTCGGGGGAAGGATCAACTCTTTATTTCTCCAGAATCCCAAGATGGGACGGGCTGCGGGGGCTGTGACCACTGTCCTGCACGGAGCACTGTCAAAAATCAAACCGACCACAAATGGGTCACAGACCATGCCTCATGTGGGAGCTGGGTCTCAGGTAAGAGCACACCCTTCCCGCAAACCCTCACACTAAAGAGAGCGGAATTCCTTAAGCTATCAAAACACTGGGTCATTCTAGGGGCACCTGGGTGGCTCAGTCATGATTCCCGGTTCCTGAGCCTGCTTTTCCCTCCTCCTCTGCCCTTGCCACCCCTGGCTCGTGCTCTCTCAAATAAATAAGATCTTAAAACCAAAAACCAAAAACAAAACCACTGGATCATTCTAGCTCATCAGGGAACTCTGCACAGTCCAGCTTTGCGTAATCATGTGCATAGACGGACAGGAGCACTGAATGTGATCGGACCATGGACACAGCCATGTCCACAAGGCCAATGGCAGTAGTACTCACACAGAATTGAAGAGGTAGGCTCGTCCCTGACTTCCCTGAAAGGACTGCAAAGAAGAAAAAGATTTTAACAGATGTACTGCGGTAAGAGGAAAAGTCTGACATTTTGGGATGAAGGTGGAGAGACTGACATGGGTGGAAGGGCTGCCTTGTGGGGCATTTTGAGCAGCACTCAGGAGGAGCGCTGACCACAGGCCTCCAGGACCCCACACGGGACCCAGAAGTCACAGTGCTCCTAGAGCCCCAGGGGGGCCACTCGGTGGCCCGATTCTCCCTGCCGGACTAGCTCCCGTCGGTCGGACAGTAGGGGCGAGGGGACGTTCCCATGCTTTTCCACTGAAACTGAAAGCAAAACCACATCCCAAGATGACTCCTTCCTTGGAGGAAGGGACCTTCCAGTGACCTCTCCCCCAGGAAAGTGCTATAAGCCAAGGAACAGCTTGTAGCATACCCACGGAGTCTGGGATGGTAATGGAGGCAGGATGGGGTACAGTCGGGTCAGTTCCAGACTCAGCGCCCGCACCCTGCACTTTCAGCAACAAGAGGGACTATGAGCTCCCTCTTACACAGATGGGGGGCTCGTCTGCTTCGCTGCCAGGTCCAAATGACCGAGCAGAACACAGGCACCTCAAAAATAACCAAATGAAGAGAACTTCTTTGAGTGTTATTTTTGTTTTTGTTTTTTGGGTTTGTTTTTTTTTTGCCTACCACCTCAGCACAAACTCAAAAGATTGAGGAATGTTGACTGGAGCAGAGGGTGACAGTATCTGTAAATGTAAGAGGCACTCGCTGTGTGACCAGCCACTGCACTCCTAGGACTCACTGTCAAGACAAACGAACCGGAGCACACAGGGAAATTCGTGACAAGAATGGTTACTGGGAAGCATTTGCAGCTGCAAAAGCACAGGACACATGGATACCCACACACGAGAGCGGATGAGGGTGCTCACATCCAGGACTCACGCAGACATCATGAGGGGGACGGAAGCAGCTGGGCATGGGCGTGTGCAGTGAGAGAGTCACACTGGGAAGCGAAGGAGAGCTAGCCATGACACGCTGTGCCGTGCCGTGTTGTGGGGGCCCTTCAGTTAAGGGGAAAACCATAGGGCACCAGAGTGGCTCAGTCAATCAAGCATCTGCCTTCGGCTCAGGTCATGATCCCGGGGTCCTGGGATCAAGTCCCACATCGGGCTCCTGCTTCTCTCTCTCCCTCTGCCCCTTCCCCTACTTGTGCTCTCCCTCTCTCTCACGCTCTTGAATAAATAAAATCTTAAAAGATAAAGGGAAAACCATGTTCTTATAGACCAGAAAGAGACCACATATGCCACATAACAGACACAAGCAGAAGGAATGGAATCAGGGTTGAGGAGGGGAAAGCAGATCTGTCCCTGCCTCCTGTGCACGCAACACTGCACTGTGCTGGTTCGCGCAGTCCCTTGCATGGGCACAGATGGCAGCGTCCCCTGCTGACTCGGGACACACATCCACTGGAGCAAACCAGAGACCCTCATGCTAAGCCACTAAGCCCCTGTGGTTTTGGGGCTCTTTGTTACTGCCGCATACCCTAGCCTGAGCCTAGCGGTGTTTTGATCTAAACATACAGCTTTCGGACTTAAAAAAAAGAAAAAAAAAACTTTTTTAAGAGTTTTCCTTTCCAGTGTCTTTCCAGAATTAAGAATATTACTTTATGTCCAGTTTACGGGCTTCCCCTCACATCCTTATCAGCCTTCAATTCTGTATTCTGATTTTCCTAATTCTCTTGCCTGCTCTTCAAATTCTCCCCCCGCACCCCTACAAATCCTTATTTTAAAAAAATTTTTTTAAAGATTATTTATTTATTTACTTGACAGAGATCACTAGTAGGCAGAGAGGCAGGCAGAGAGAGAGAGAGGGAGAAGCCAGCTCCCCGCTGAGCAGAGAACCCGATGAGGGGCTCGATCCCAGGACCCTGGGATCATGACCTGAGCTGAAGGCAGATGTTTAACCCTCTGAGCCACCCAGGAACCCCACAAATCCTTATTTTTTAAACAGGGTTTGGATCCGTGATGTGGTCAGATCTGTGGTTCGGGCTGAGATAGAAGTCAGACTAGAGCAGGAGGTTTGCAAAATTCCATAAATGAGGGCCAGCTGAGAAATGTTTTCAGCTCTGGGGGCCTCGAGGCCTCTGCGGTAAGGATGCTGGTGCTCTGGCCAGCCCAACAGCAGCCACTGGTGCTGTGGAAACACATGACCGTGGCTGTGGCCCAATAAAACTTTCCGGGAACAGATGTGGTGCCGGAGGTGGCCCACAGATAAAACCAGAGCCTTCTCACGAGACCCGCCTGCACCAAAGAACGGCTCCCTCAGGCCAGGGCATCACTGACTAATGACAAAGATGGCTCTCTTCACAGATTCCCTCCTGGGTATTTTTCTAAAAGATCCAATCTTCCCCATCCCCCCCACGATACCCTGTGTTCTTCTTAAGCATTCCGAGTTAACATTTAATTTCCTCATTATTGGACTATTTCCACAGATCTTCTAGACTTCCTTTGCTCCTTCAGTGTTTCTTGGTCTTACGTGAACTCTACCGCTCTGACAAGTAACCTACTCATCTTGCTTTCTGTGATTTTCTGTCCTAGCCGCCTAGCCCTCCAACACCCACCCCCTGTGCCAACACCATGCCCAACGGCTCACCAAGATCACAGTCACACCGAGATAACAAGATAGCAGTCAGTCACGCTCAATCACACACAAAACGTTCATCAGCGCTGCCCAGAAGGCCCTAGACTCCTAGAACGCCACCATCCCTGGAAGTCACAGGACGGTCAAATGTCCATCTGGTAGGGAGGTACAATCACCGGGACCGGGAGCCCGTCTCGCCCTGGACACCAGCCACTTGCCTTGGAGATGAGCTCATCGTGGTTGGCCAGGTGGGCTCTGCAGTGGACACAGCTGTAGGTTCGGTGACAGTTTGGCAAATAAGCTTGGAACGTTTTGGATTTTGTCATCTTCACCATCTCGGCTGGGCGCTCCTCGCTCAGCTCAGGGCTGGCACTGGACGGCCGGCGGCTCTGCTGGGCCCTCTGACAGAAGAAACAGCGGAAGATGCACGCAAGGGCCGTCGTCGTTCGGAGGGCGTGTGGCACTGTCCACACAGCTGGGACGAGAGAAAAGCGTCACAACCTGTCAACCAATCATGACAAAACACAAGGTTATGGAGGGAACGAGAGACTTCGAGGAGGGATGCTTGGGAAGTGTGTGTTCCCAGGAACAGGGTGGGGAGAAGCAGACCCAGAAGATCCAATTCTTTACTAATTGTCACGGTTTCATTCTAGATGCCATTGGAAGTGGCGAGTGAACTACTTTTACATCCAGATCATTTGAGAAAAACATCTGATTTAGTGCATTTTAGGCTGTGTGTGACTTTTGGAAACATAAAGGAAAAAGCAGCCAACAAGCCTCCCGTCTGAGTGAGGCCAGCAGCAGCACGGCACACATCTTGTCCCGAATCCGAATCCTGGAATTCATGACTCAAAGCACTGTGACATTTACGAATACACAGGAGGGATTCAGTTTAATTAATAGTGAAGAAGTTACATATCAATCCAGAAACAAACCCTTTATATGCTCAACTGATTTTCAACAAGGGCATCGAGATGATTCAGTGGGAAAGGGCAGTCTTTTCAACAAACGGCGCTAGGAAAACTGGATGTCCACATGCAAAACGAAAATGAGGCTGGACCCTTATTTAACACCATATACAAAAAATAACTCAAAATGGATCCAAGACCTATGTAAGAATGAGGGGCGCCTGGGTGGTTCAGTCGGTTGGGCATCTGCAATCGGCTCAAGTCATGTTCCCAGGGTCCTGGGATCGAGCCTCGCATCGGGCTCCCTGCTCAGCAAGAAGCCTGGTTCTCCCTCTGCAGCTCCCCCTGCTTGTGTTCCTGCTCTGGCTCTCTCTCTCTGTCAAATAAATAAAAATGTTCAAAAAATTAAAATTAAAAAAAAAAAACCACACACACAAAAACCCCAAACTATTAAAAAAAATCAATGTAAGAATGAAAACTGTAAACTGTTAGATGAAACCACAGGGGAAAGCGTTCACAACATCGATGGGGCTTGAATGCCTGCAAATGACGGTGAAGGCCCAGACACATTTTTAGATTGATGGATGGTAAAGTGAGAGGAAAAATGGGGCAGAGCACCTGTAGAACACCAAAGAAAGAGAAATAAAAGTCTTAGAAGTATCCAGAAGGGGAAGGAAAATTACCTTTCAACAGAACAATTTCCTAAGTAGAACAACAGAACCCAGAAGGCAGTCAGGAAAGGCACCTTTAAGGTCCTGAAAGACAATGATGGCTATTCCAGAATTCTACATCCAGTGAAAATATCTTTCAAGAATTCCGGAATGATGTTTTCAGACAACTAAAAAGTTTGACTTCAGCAAAAAATCACTAGAGGAAGCGCAAGGATGTGCTTCAGACAAAAGAAAAACAGCACTAAACGTGAGTCTAAAAGAATGGGAATGAAGAAGATGGTAAGTCTATGGGTAAACAGAACAGGAGTATCTCATAGAGCTTCGAAGAGATAGGACTGTGTGCGGTGCTTGGGTGGCTCAGTCGGTTAAATGTCGAACTCTTGATTTCTGCTCAGGTCATGGTCTCAGGGTCGTAAGACTGAGCCTTGCCTCAGGCTCCACGCTGGGCATGGAGTCTGCTTAAGATTCTCTCTCTCCCCCTCCCTCCCCCCCCTCGTTCTCCCCTAAAAAAATAAAAGAAAAAGAAAATATATCACCGTAATACATGAGCACAGTAACTCAGGGTCAGAGCTCTGATGAAAACTTTCTAGAGGGACACCTGGGTGGCTCAGTTGGTTAAGCGGCTGCCTTCGGCTCAGGTCATGATCCCAGCTTCCTGGGATCAAGTCCCACATCGGGCTCCTTGCTCGGCGGGGAGCCTGCTCCTCCCTCTGCCTCTGCCTGCTCTCTGTCTGCCTGTGCTCGCTCTCTCTCTCTCTAACTAATAAATAAATAAAATCTTAAAAAAAAATATTTCTCGAGGGACGCCTGGGTGGCTCAGTTGGTTAAGCAGCTGCCTTCGGCTCAAGTCATGATCCCAGCGTCCTGGGATCAAGTCCCATATCGGGCTCCTTGCTCCCTCTGCCTCTGCCTGCCACTCTGTCTGCCTGTGCTCGCTCGCTCTCTCTCTCTCTGACAAATAAATAAATAAATAAATAAATCTTAAAAAAAAAAAAAAGTAGCTCTTTAAAAAAAAAAGAAAAGAAAACTTTCTAGAGTCCTTGTATTATTCAAAAAAGTAGCTATAAGTATTGGTTAAGCTTCAGATTCTGGGAAAGTAAGGATAAATGTTGTGATTTTGATGACATTTCTAGAACAACAAAACCTAACTGTATAATTCCAAACCTACAAAAGGGTGTATCAGTGAATGATAAAATGTCAGTCTAAAAAGACGCAAGAAAGGGGGGGGGGCAGCTGAGGGAACATGCATCTCTTGATCTTGAAGTTGTGAGTTCAACAACTCATCTAGACGTAATTTACAAGAGACATACCTCAAAGTAAGGACACAGAGTGGCTAAAAGATAAGGCTAGAAAACTGGGTGGTGGCAACACAGACATAGGGCTTATAATTATTTGCTGATAATATATTTGTCTTATGTATTATATGTATGTGATTCACAATAAAGAAATTGAAGTAGTAAAAGGACTGGGCATCTGGCTGGCTCAGTCGGTAGGGCAGTGACTCGATGTTGGGGTCGTGGGTTTGAGGACCATTTAAAAAAAAGTGGCTAGGGGTGCCTGGGTGGCTCAGTGGGTTAAGGCCTCTGCCTTCTGCTCAGATCGTGGTCCCAGGGTCCTGGGATCGAGCCCCACATCGGGCTCTCTGCTCAGCGGGGAGCCTGCTTTCCTCTCTCTGTCTGCCTCTCTGCCTAATAGGGATATCTGTCTGTCAAATAAATAAATAAAATCTTTTAAAAAAAGAGAAAAAAGAAAAACCTTTGTATGCTTAGAAATGCAGAAATGTATGTCTACACAAAGAAATGGAAAGATGTTCTGTGCTCATGGATTGGAAGAACACTTAAAATTCTCATCCTACCCAAAGCAATCTAGAGATTCAATGCAACACCTGACAAAATACCAGTGGCATTTTTCATAGAACAAAGGATCCTAAAATGTGTATAAAACCACAAAAGGGGAGCGCCTGGGTGGCTCAGTGGTTAAGCCTCTGCCTTTGGCTCAGGTCATGGTCTCAGGGTCCTGGGATCGAGCCCCACATTGGGCTCTCTGCTCAGTGGGGAGCCTGCTTCTCCGTCTGTCTCTCTCTCTGCCTGCCTCTCTGCCTACTTGTGATCTCTGTCAAGTAAATAAATAAAAATCTTAAAAAAACAACAACAACACCACAAAAGGTCCCAATAGCCGAAGCAATCTAGAGAAAGAGGAACAAAGTTGGAGGTATCACAGTCCCTAATTTCAGACTATACCACAAAGCCACAGAACTCAAGGCAGTATGGCACTCGTGCAAAGACACACACAGAGATCAACAGAATGACTAGAGAGCCCAGAACAAAACTCACACGTATGGCCAACCCAGGACAATGGTGGCAAGAATATACGATGAGTCTCTTCACTAGACGGTCTTGGGGGCACTGGACAGCTAGGTGCAAAAGGAAGAAACTGGACCACTGTCTTACGTTGTACACAAAAATAAATCCAGAATGGATTAAAGACCTGAATGTAAGGCCCCAAACTGTTAAACTCTCAAAGAAGCCATAGGCAGGAAGCTCTGTGACCTCATTCTTAGCGGTATGTTTTTGGGACCCATCTCTCCAGACAAGGGCAACAAAAGAGAAAATAAACAAGTGGGATTACATCAAACTAAAAATTTTCCACAGCAAAGGAAACCATCAACAAAAGACCACCTGTGTAATGGGAGAAAATATTTGCAAATCACACGTCTGATAAGGGGTTAATATTCAAAATATACAAGGGACTTAACACAATTCAAAAACAAACATCCTGGTTAAAAATGGACAGGGGGGGCCGCCTGGCTGGCTCGGTTGGTAGAGCATGCAACTCTTGATCTAGGGGTTATGAGTCCGAGCCCCACGTTGAGTGTGCAGCCTACTTTAAAAAAAAAAATGGGCAGGGGTGCCTGAGTGGCTCAGTGGGTTAAAGCCTCTGCCTTCGGCTCAGGTCATGATCCCAGGGTCCTGGGATCGAGGCCCACATGTGGCTCTCTGCTCAGCGGGGAGCCTGCTTCCCTTCCTCTCTCTGCCTACATGTCATCTCTATCAAATAAATAAATTTAAAATAAATAAATAAATAAAATTTTTTTTTTAAATGGGCAGAGAACTTTAATGGGCATTCTTCCAAAGAAGACATCCAGATGGCCACAGACACATGAAAAGATAGATGATGACTCAGCATCACTCAGCATCTGGGAAATACAAAACTAGTTTTCATTTTATTGTGGTTTTTCAATAAGCTATCAGGTCACACCTGTAAGATTGGCTATTATCAAAGAGACAAAAAAAATAAAAGTTGGCAAGGATGGGGAGAAAAGGGAAGCAATGGAAGCAGCCAAGTGTCCACTGATAGATGAATGGATAAAGAAGATGTGGCCATACACAGTGGAACACCGCGCAGTCATCTCACCATGAAACCGTACATGGCTCAATGTCAACAGTACTACACTAGGTGAAAGAAGTCAGAGATGGACAAATACCATATGACCGCACTTGTATGTGGAATCTAAACAAAAAAATGAAAGAAAAAACAAAACAGAAAGAGACTCACAGATACAGAAAACAAATGGTGGGTTACCAGAGGGGACAGGGTGGGAGAATGGGCAAAGTAGGTGAAGGGGATTAAGGAGTATGAACTTCCAGTCACAAAATAAAGAAGTCATGGAGATGTAATATATGGCATAAAGAATATGGTCAGTAAATTTGTAATGACTTTGTGTGGGGACAGGGGACACTAGATTTATGGTGGGGATCATTTCATAATATATAAAAATACCCAATCAGTATTATGTGCAGTTAAAACTAATAGGATATTGTGTGTCAATTATTCTCTCATATTAAAAAAGCATAATCTGAGGAGAGAAATGAATGTATTTCTATATACTTATGAGTCTAAGAATGGAAATTAGAAGATCTTTTTATTAATATTATTAGACAATAATAAAATAACTACTTTCTAGTACTTAAAGGGAAATGTATAATCTTACAGGATGTTAGACTAGAAAATATGACAGGTTGAACTGATGAGCTAAACAGCCTTTTTTTTTTTTTTAAAGATGTTATTTATTTGAGAGAGAGAGAGAGCCTAAGTTGGGGGAAGAGGGAAAAGGAGAGGGAGATGCAGACTCTCCGCTGAGCAGGTACCTGAAGGAATCTTTAGAGGATTATGCTAAGTAAAAAAAAGAAAAAGCCAAGCCCCCAAAAGTGACATACTGTATGATTCCATTTGTAGAATATTCTTGAAGTGACAAAATCATGGAAATGGGGAACCGATTAGAGGAGGCTGGGGGCTAAGAGGGGGCTGAAGTGGGTGTGGATGTCAAACGGCAACACACGGAATCTTGCTGTGATGATTTTTTTTTTAAGGTTGACTTTTTTTCCCTCAGAGAATTTTTTTAGATCTAAATTCAATTAATTAACATATAGTTTATTATTAGTTTCAGAGGTAGAGGTCAGTGATTCACCAGTCTTATATAACACCCAGTGCTCATGACACCACGTGCCCTTCTTAATGCCCCTCACCCAGCTTCCCTCCAGCAGGCCTCAGTTTGTTTCTGATGATGAAGAGTCTCTTACAGTTTGGCTCCCTCTCTGATTTCATCTGGTTTTCTTTTCTTCTCTTCCCCTATGATCTTCTGTTTTCTTTCCTTCCTTTTTTAAAAAAAGTAACATTTTATTTATTTATTTGACAGAGGGAGAGAGACAGAGAGAGGGTGAGTGGGAGGGAGAGCAGGGAGAGTGGGAGAGGGAGAAGCAGGCTTCCTGTGGAGCAGGGAGCCCGACGTGGGGCTCGATCCCAGGACCCTGGGATCATGACCCAAGCCGAAGGCAGATGCTTAACTGACTGAACCACCAAGGCATCCCTGTTTTGTTTATTAAATTCCACACATGAGTGAGATCATACATTATTTGTCTTTCTCTGACTTATTTCACTTAGCATAATACCCTTTAGTTCCATCCATGTCATTGCAAATGGGAATATTTCTTTTTTTTTGTGATGGCTGAGTAGTATTCCATTGTGTGCATATATACACACACACAGACCACAACTTCTTTACCCATTCATCTGTCCATGGACATCTGGGCTCTTTCCACAGTTTGGCTGTTGTGGATGTTGCTGCTATAAACATTGGGGTGCACGTGTCCCTTTGGATCACTACATCTGTATCTTTGGGGTAAATACACAGTAGTGTGATTGCTGGGTCATAGAGCAGCTCCATTTTCAACTTTTTGAGGAACCTCCACACTGTTTTCCAGAGTGGCTGCACCGGCTTGCATTCCCACCAACAGTAAACACCCATCTTTAAAAGTTAAAAAAAAAAAAAGTAGGGGCACCTGGGTGGCTCAGTTGTTAACCGTCTGCCTTTGGCTCAGGTCATGATGCCAGGTCCTGGGATCAAGCCCCACACTGGGCTCCCTGCTCAGCGGAAAGTCTGCTTCTCCCTCTCTCTGTGCCCTGCTTGTGTTCCCTCTCTCACGGTCAGTCTCTGTCAAATAAATAAATAAATCTTTAAAAAGATATATTTAAAAAAATATAAGAAGTTAAAAAAGCAACAGAGAGGGGCGCCTAAGTGGCTCAGTCAGTTAAGCGTCTGCCTTCGGCTCAGGTCATGACCTGATCCCCAGGTCAGGTCCTGGGATCCAGCCCCACGTCGGGCTCCCAGCTCCACAGGAAGCCTGCTTCTCCCTCTCCCACCCTCTCTGCTTGTATCCCCTCTGTCTCTCTCCCTTTGTCAAATAAATAAATAAAATATTTTTTAAAAAGCAACAGAGAAGGGACGCCTGGGTGGCTCAGTTGGTTAAGCGGCTGCCTTCGGCTCAGGTCATGATCCCAGCGTCCTGGGATCGAGTCCCACATCGGGCTCCTTGCTTGGCGGGGAGCCTGCTTCTCCCTCTGCCTCTGCCTCTGCCTGCCTCTCTGTCTGCCTGTGCTCTCTCTCTCTCTCTCTAACAAATAAATAAAAAATAAAATCTTAAAAAAAAAAAAAGCAACAGAGAAACAACCCAAAGAAAATATAAGGAAGGAAATAAACAGGAAGGAATTTAATGTAACAGGCAAGGAAAACATGGATATGCACGAGAGGATCAACAAAGCCAAAAGTTTGTTCTTGGAAAAGACAGATAAAACTGATAAAGCTTTGGGACGCCTGGGTGGCTCGGTTGGTTAAGCGACTGCTTAAGCATGACCTGCCTTCGGCTCAGGTCATGATCCCAGCGTCCTGGGATCGAGTCCCACATCGGGCTCCTTGCTGGGCAGGGAGCCTGCTTCTCCCTCTGCCTCTGCCTGCCACTCTGTCTGCCTGTGTTCTCTCTCTCTCTCTCTCTCTAATAAATAAATAAATAAATAAAAATTAAAAAAAAAAACAAAACTGATAAAACTTTGTTCGACTGATTGGGGAGAAAGGTGGGAGGGAGAGATTGGATAGAAATAATAACCTGGCAGAAATGGAAATGGGATATCACTTTCTTTGGATGAGATTTATAGGGTAAGAGGATGTTGTGATCAACTGAATATATTTGAAAATGTAAATCACACAGATAAATTCCTAGAAGAAATATAACTGAAAAGTAGGACTCAGGAAGAAACAGCAAACCCAAACAATCTGATAAACATTAAAGAAATGGGAATGAACCAGCTAGCTTGACGGGATACCAAACCTCGATGAGGGTAGTGCAAGAATGAAATTTGCCATAATTTTCCTCTCATGAGCCAAGATGCAAACACCTGACATCAGTTTGCCAAACAGAATCTAATACTATTTTAAAAGGATAATAAAATACAATTAGGTTGACTTTATCACAGGAATTAAAAATCATTTAACGTTAGGAAATACAGTTAATACAATGTACCACCTATTCTTCTCTCAATCTGTTTATCTCAATAGTGCAGAGAAAGCATTTGACAAAATCTAACATCCATTGACAATTCTAACAACATTCTGTGCAGACTAAGGAAATAAGGGAACTTCCTTACCTGTTAAGAGACATCTATAAAAACGGAACAACCCACAATGAACATCAGCTTCTCGGGTAAGACTTAGAAAACTTTCTCTTTGAGATCAGGAATGAGCCTCTATACCACCATTTCCACACAGCTCTACCCGCCCCCCCCCGCCAAGTCCCAGCCAGCTCTGCAAGAAAGGTAACAAGACATAAAGATCAGAATAGAAAAATATACACTGAGGCAACAGTGTAACAGTACAAAGTATCTAAGAACAAATTCAAAGACCTGAAACACCTTTACAGAGAGAGCATACATTTTTGAGGGACAGAAAGGATTACCTAAATAAATGGAGATAGACCAAGATCAGGACCGGAAGATATTGTAAACATATGAATTCTCCCCAAAGTGATTTTTATTTTTATTATTTTAACTGTATTTTTTTTTAAAGATTGTATTTATTTTATTTGAGAGAGAGAGACAGCATGAGCACAGGGGCTGTGGGGGAGGGAGAATCTCGAGCAGACTCCATGCTGAGTGTAGAGCCTGACACAGGGCTTGATCCCATGACCCTAAATGATCATGATCAGAGCCGAAACCAAGAGTTGGATGCTTAACCAACTAAGCCACCCAGACACCCTTAAATTTTATTTAAGTAATTTCTGCACTCAACATGGGACGCAAACTCATGACCTCAAGATCAGAGAGTCACAATGTCTGCTGACTGAGCCAGATGGGCAACTCCCCCCCAAAAGTAATTTTTAAATCAAATGCAATTCAAATCAAAATCCAGTAAGATGTGTTGGTGTTGGGGTGTGTGTGTGTGTGTGTGTGTGTGTGTGTGTATACACGTGTGTATATGCAAGCCAAGGAGCCAGTGAGAGGCAGCGAGATTGGATTCTAAAACTTATCCTAAAAGTGTCTATAGGGGAGGGAAAAGGTTTCCTCAACCCTCTCAGGGTCCCTGGCTGGGTCTGAAAATTAAACTGCCAAAGAAAGATCAGCAGGAGAAAAGCACACAGATCTTATGGAATGTTTCCACAAGAGAATGAAGAACAGAACCAAAGCAACAGAGCAGGAAGCTTTTCTTTCACTTAGACAAAGAAACAATTTATTTGTGAAGAACTGACAAGGCAGAGGTCTTTGGTGAAGTGGGTATTCTGTGGTGGAGAAGTAACTAGAAAGACAGGGTAGGTTTAACAAGGTTGTGCAGAATTTTTGGCCCCAAATTCTCTGTCTCTGATAGGAAGGTCTTCCCTCCTCCTCATACAGGGAGGACACCTTTCCCAGAGGGGTCTTATGACCTGTGTCAGGGAATAAGGGCAAAGGGGGAGGTCAGAATGACCTCCTTCCTTCTGTCATTTTCTCAAATTCCTCCAGCTTAAGATAGATAACATGCATGGTGACATACTTTAGGGTGGTGTGTCCTGAGCCCCATCCTGTTGAAGGTCAAAACCAGTGAGGGCGCTCTCGAAGAGCGTGATGGAAACATGTTTGCTACCTGAGTCCAACAGAGAGCCGTCCTGCTATTTTCCACAGTCACAGGGGCAGAGCAGTGCTGGCAGGCTAATGGAAAACAGGCTAATGGGACTCAAAAGAGAACCTAGAAACAGACCTATGCCTAGATGGACACCAGATACAGTGACAGTGGTATCGCAGCTCAGTGTGAGTGAGAGGTTTCCAAAAATGGTGCTGGACATTATGGATACCCATCCATAGGAAAAGGAAAAGGTGGGTCCTATTTTATACCAGAAACAGAAATTAATGGTTGTCCCATTTCCCAACAGAGAAAATCAGCTAGCAAGAATATCGTGGAGGAAGGTTCCACACAAGGGACACACACAGACGCCTACACATCTGTCCTCCCAAACGAAGCTCTGTTTCTTTCTCCACTCAAAGTCTTCTCAACCAAGGATTAAGGGATCCTCTGAAGAAGTCTGATTATATTAGATATTCCCCATCAGGGATTCCCAAAACTAGCCTTTTCAAGCCATCACATTAGCCCTGATACATTCTATTGGGTTTTATTTGTTGCCCCAAACTACTGGGCACTCTGAATCGGAACCCACTCGGTAGGGATGCTTGGGTGGCTTAGTCGGTTAAGCCACTGCCTTTGGCTCAGGTCATGATCCCAGGGTCCTGGGATCAAGTCCTGAATCGGGCTCCTTGTTCTGTGGGGAGCCTGCTTTTCCCTCTGCCTCCCACTCTGCCTGCTTGTGCACTCTCTCTCTCTGACAAATCAATAAATAAAATCTTTAAAAAAATAAAAATAAAAATAAAAAAAATAAAAGTATGTGGTAAAGGGGCCAAGAGACAGGAATCTCAGACTATTCACGAGCTGCCTGGTCAGGTCTCGAGAGTCCTGCCCCTTTAGTGGCAGAAACACTGCTCCCAGGGACTGAATGGAGAAACTCCCAGAAACTCCCTCCAGCCTTGAAACAAGGGATTTCAGGGCACCTGGCAGGCTCAGTTGGCAGTATATTTGATCTCAGAGTTGTGAGTTTGAGCCCCATGCTGGGTATAGAGATTACTTTAAAAAAGGGGGGGAGATTTCACTTTCATTAATAATAGTAATAATAACAACAACAACAATGGGGGCAACACCTCTTATTTTTAGCTCACATGCAGTTCCTTTGTATGGGACAGCACCTTTCAAAATGGCAAGTCACCAAGGCTTTTCTGCTTATCGTGAATTGCTCAATGGCACAGCTATGTGTCCTTCCACTACAGGCCTCCAAGGATGGCTCTGGCCCCAGCTGACCTCAGCCTAAGGAGTGGCCAGTGTCCAGAAGGCCTGTCTCTGTGGAACCGCCCTCCTCATGGCCTCCTGTCATCTTTACTGAGCCTTGTCCGTGCTCAGCACTCATGGCCAACCCGTCCAAGGCAGGAGTGTGCCTCGTGCATACACATTCCACCATCTCCGTCCTGACTGCCACCCGTCACACACAGCAAAGGGGGCCCGGCCAGGGCAAGGGCGAGGCCTGGATTTGTGGTTGCAGAGAAGCGTTTTGGGTTGTGTCTCCACTAGGCTTCTAAACTGGGTATGCTGGGGCACTGGCAAGATCACGGCCAAATTTTCAGGCACCCAGTGCACAAAATGGGCTTTTACAACATAGAGCTACTGGCAAGTTAGGAGCCACCGTGAAGTCATAGAAAGGCGGATGGGTCCCGTGAATCATGTTTACTATAGGACATTATGTTTCCCCTGGGTTTGGAGGGCAGCAACCATTCCCCCCACAGAAGATATTACTGTGGGGTAATTTTCTGGAGCAAAAACAATATTCTGGATTCCAGAAATGTCTCTCCTAAAATAAACACACATAATTATTTTAAGAGAACGTGAATCAGGCCCGTGTCCATATGGTGCTGTTACCACACTTCGAAAGACAAAAACATTGAGAAATAAAGCCCCAGGCAGGCAGCTCTGACATTTCCGGGATGGCATGGAGGCTCCTGAGGGCCCCACACCCTGGGACATCCATTCTCCCTACTCTCCATGGCACCTCCCTGCCCTGCCACTACCTGGTGACAGGCTCAGTCCCAGCCCTCTCCTTCCCCTGGGAAGGAGAAGGAAGGGAGGCACCAGGCGTACAAAGCATTTAGCCAGAGTTCATGGTGGAAGTGGGACCCTGGGTAGGTGGCTCAGGTAGGGACATCCACATCTTCCGTGGAAAAGGGAACATGGGGCCTCTGCAGAGACCCCCTGTCCCCCCGCCCAGGCCAACACTATTCTAAGCAGTGGATTTCACGAGAACCAAACGAACTGGCAGGAACCCTCTGAGGTAGGGATTCTTCTGAGTCCCACTGTGCAGTTATGGAAACTGGGGCCCAGAGAGCTTAACCAACCTGCCAAGGGTGTACAGCTAGTAAGCAGTGGATTCAAAGCCAGAGTCTACACCCTGGACCGCTGTGCCTTGCAGACACATGAACCTGTGTGAACTTCACTCATTGAAGCAAATTAAAGGGAGTCTGGTAGGTCTTACAACCTAGCAGGTGGGCAAAGATTTTTAAGAAGTTGCTATCACCACTGGTGAGGGCTGGCTGTGCTGCAGCCATCTGGTAACACCTGTCAGCGCTCTTGGGCACACACCCCTGGACCTCAGCTGGGGGCTAGGAAGCACGGGGAAGGTGACTTCCTCTTCACCATTTGCTTTTTGGACAATTTAGATTTTTTTAAATTTTTTATTTATTTATTAGAGTACACAAGCAGGGAGAGCGGCAGGTAGAAGAAGCAAGCTCCCCATTGAGCAAGGAGCCTGATGTGGGACCCGATCCCAGGACACTGGGATCATGATCTGAGCCGAAGGAGACACTTAACCAACAGCCACCCAGGCGTCCCAGTGACTTTAGATTTTTGATATCGAAGGTATGTACCAACTACTCAAACTCTCTCTCTCTCTCTCTCTCTCACACACACACACACACACACACACACACACACAAAGCGTGGGTGTGGAAAGGCCTGGAAGGATTCACGTCAAAGGGCAATGGCAGGAGGCCAGTTTGCCTTTGGCAGAACCAGCTTCCCTTCACACACACGGTCTGCCTTCTTACTGGAGTTACAGGATGAAATGCTCTTCTCCACACATTTCAGGAACTGTAGGCTTGGTGATCAGCGGACCCACTGGGAGGGGCAAGATTTCCTCAGTCCTACCACCTGTCTGGCTGGCCCCAGATGAAGCCCCAAAGCCTCTCCAGAATCCAGGCAGGGGTGTCTGGGCAACTTCAACACCCCATGGCCCCGCACCTCTGCCCTCCAGGTCCTGGTCCTCACCCCTCCTCCCTCCTGCCTCAGGTTCTGCCTCTGCCATCTGTCTTCTACAAGACTAATTAATGTGTTTGCACTGAGCCCTTCTTTTCCAACAACCTGTAATACATTCTCTTCTATTTCCCCCACTAGTAACAAAGTTCCCCAGAGTCAGGGCCTAGGGACACTTCCTAGCAGAGTTTACTGGCTTGCTTGCTATTGACAGGGGGAAAGACCAAGGTTCTAGCTACACACATACCGCTGCTCTTCTCACTTGAAAGGGCTGGACCCAGAAGGCTGATGGAAGCAGGACACACAGTGGGATAAGGACATAATCAAACATTTGAAGGCCTGTGTTGGAGCAAGAGAAGGAAAAACCAGAGATGCAAAGAGCAATCGAAGGGGGCCAGTGCTCGGGGTGAGAGTGCCAACACTGGGAAGCCAGGTGACAGCACGATGGACCCAGGAGGGGAGGTTTGGCAAGAAACAGGCTGCTGGGGGTGAGGGGGGACAAAGCTGCATGAGCGCTTGGCTCAAACTGTGCCCCGTGTTTGGTGGCCCGGGAACCGCAAGCCAAGCTGTTGCCTTATCTGTAAAATGTGGGTAAATTGCAATTCACGAGGTGGTCCAGACAATTGCGTAAGAGGTCGTGTCATCACTACAGGAGGACAGTGGGACAGAGGGATGGCGAGCACATCTCCACACCTTATGAGCCCCACCGGGATTCCTGGTCCTGAGGCTCTTCACGCATCAGATTAAGGGGATGTTCCCTGGGTGGAGAGGACATTGTGTTGGCTCCAGGATTTCCATCTCTCTCTCACCAGCAGACAGCTTTTCAGAGTTTCTATCACAGAAGGAACAGGGACTTCTTTCCTGAATCCAACCTCTGCTGTCCTCCCCAGAACCCTTAGCCATGTCTTGGTTGTTCAGAACTTTCTCTAACCTCCCCTGAAATCTCATGTCAAGATTTCCACTCCCTAGAGGTTTCGCTGATTAGCAGATCTAACTACTTTTCTACAGATGGAAAACCAAATGAACCTCAAATGAAGACTTGGAAAGGAAGATTTCCATTGCTGCTTTTTTCTTTTTCAAAGTTTTCATATTTTCTACAAACATAGGTAAATCACTACTGAAGTTACAGCAGGCACCTAGCTCTAACAGAACATATGGGAAAGGCAAAAATCAAAAACCCAGCAAGTTGAGGACAGCTGTCATTATGCAGTCTGCCGTGCCCTCACAAATTAAAAGTGATAGCAATAAACAGGCAAAATGGGCTTAGTTAACCAGAGGGCTTTCCTCCCTTTCTTGTGTTTGAGTCGGGGCTCCGAGGCTAACAGAATCTGTGTTATTCAACTTCGGCAAAGGAGCTTCTTGAAATGCCAATTTTATATCTTCCTGGCATTAAATCCACCCAGGCAGATTCTACTGGCAACTTGACCTCAGCATTTCAAGCATTCCCAGCAGCTGAGGATTGGTTTTGCCAGCTCCCCACGTCAGACAGCTCTCTAGGGCAAAGCAGTTATATATGCTACTGAATAAGAATACTGCCTCTTCATATTCTAGTTTCTCAGTCTCCCGGGGTGGGGAGGGATACAACAAACTCTATGGCAGCCCCTTGCCCTGTCCACTCTCTGTCCCTCGACATTAGGTCCTTGCGAAACTTAGGGACGACAGGCAGGAAAATCAGGAACAGATTTTATAGGAAGACTGCTTCCAATCTAAAGAGCTTTACACATTCCAGGGCTTCAAAATGGTTAAGATTTAACGTCTGGACTTAGGCTACAAGAATGTCTCCATGTCAGTTGCTCATGTTGGCAAAGGCACCATTGACAGCAGAGGGTCATTAACACTGGGGAACACTGGGCATGGGGCATACCAGGGCTGTCTGGACTATCCTTGCAACTTTTACAGAAATCTAAAGTTATTACAAAACAAGAAGTTCGTTTAAAAAGCAAAGCACAGCCAGGCACAGCCTGTGACTCTTGATCTCAGGGTTGTGAGCTGGAGCCCTACACTGAGTGCAGAGATTACTTAAAGATGAAATCTTTAAAAAAAAAAAAAAAAAAAGGGCAGGAAAAGAAAAGGCAAAGGCTATTGCTCAGATTGGTAATTAAGATTATTCAGCTATTTTTTTTCTTAAGTGCCCAACAGATGCTCCACGCTACAGGTCTGTGGTGGGACAGGATTTAACTCTGGTCCTACCTCTGAGAGGTTCCCGCAAGGAGAAGACACTCTGACCCTGTGAGATGCAAGGGGAGGGAGCATAAAGGTCCAGGAGCGCTTCAGTATTAGCATTCCTCAAGTGTACCACGACTGTCCCCCAAGAACCCGGGGCTAGGGGTAAGAGGGAATCAGCGTACAATTACAAAACTCAACCACCCCAGCATCCAGCACAGCTCCTGGCACCGAGCAGGGACTCATCTACTAAAACGGAGCAGAGGCTGGAGGGTGCACAGGTGTGGGAGAGAGCCGGCTTGCTCAGGTGAGGCACCTGGAAGAGCTTCCTAGAGGAGGTAAGCCTCCTCTTGAGGTTTGCTTAGTTTAGGAGGGAGGTAGGTGGAAAGAATAACATTCTTGGCAAAGGAAACAACAGGTTAAAGTGTGTGTTCTGACCAGAAAGAGGGAGAAGAAATGCAACTGAACAAAAAAGCTTGGGGGTGGGGAAACTGAGGTCTTCCAAAGCCATTATCTTTGCAAAATGAAATTACAGCCTTTTTTTTTTTTTTTCCATCCTGGAACTCAGCACATTATCTGGACATCAAAGATGTCAATCAGAGGCAGGCCTGGGGGAGGGGGACCCTACTGAGCAGGTTTCCCAAGCTATGGCTCCTGCAAGCTGTGCTCTAATTATTAAAAAAAAAAAAAAGCCTAGTGCTACAAGCGGGTAACTGATACAGAGAACAATTTATTTTAGTCACGATCTTTATGTGTACAACTCGAAAACATTCCCCTCTTCTAATCAACATTCCTAGGAACCCCCTTTTGTCCTCATTTCACTCTGGGTCGCAACATTTTTGTTGTTGTTGTTGTTAAAGAGGGAAAAGCCTATTATCAGCAAGCATCTAGTTCATTCTCTCTGCAAATTTTTTCGTGGCTGAAGTGGGAAGGAGGCAGGGAAGGGAGGGAAGAAAGGAGGGCAAAATCAAAGATCAGGCTTTGTGGTCTGCTCCAACACGGAGTGAGCCAAATAACAACAAAAAATCCAATCAGAACAAAAACATCCACAGGTGCGGCCCGCTCGCGCCCCGCCCGCCGGCCTGGACGCCCAACAGGTGCCTCCCGGCCCTGCCCGCTGTCGCAGGAGCCTCGGGTCGCCACAAAGTAGCCGCCCGCGCAACAGTGTCCAGGCCCGCCCGTACTCACGGCCGCTCGGCGGTCCGCGCCCCGGCCCGCAGCGCCCATCCGGCCCGGGCCCGGGTCAGCGCGGGCTCGGCTCTCAGGCGGCGCCGGCGCGGCCCGGGACGCGCTGCGGCCGTTGGCGCCTCCGCTGGGCGCGAGGCATCCTCCCGCCGCCGCCCCGCGGGCCGCCTGCCCTTTGTTTTGGAGCCGCGGCCCCGCCGCGCCGCCGTTAACGGCCTCGGAACGCGGCGTCGGCCAATCAGAGCGCCCCCCCGCCCGCGCTCCGCCCCGTGCCCCGCCCCTCCCGCGCGTTCCCTCCCTGCGCGCTCCGCGCCGGGGAGCTGGACCGGCTCGCACTCGACCGGGCTGGGCGGGGGCGCACGTGCCGCGGGGCGCGCCACGCTCCCATTGGCCAGCGGGCCGAGCGCGGCCTCGGAGCCAGCCTATGAGGGTTGGAGGGCCTGGGGGCGGGGCCCCGCAGGGAGGGGCAGGCTCAAAGAGGATCGCAGTGCGCAAGCGCGGGGTGTCCTGGACTTAGGTGTTCGGCCCAAGGTCCTCGCACGCAGGCTTCCTCCGCGGTGGGGTGCCCGCGGGTCACTCAGTCTCTCCGCACGCCTGGGTAGGCTCATAGACGTCAGGGCCACAGCTCCTGGGCCGAAGCGGGGCGCATGGGTCGGCTATGCGCAGGACTTGGGCTTCCTTGGCCGGACCGCTCGCAGACTCGATTCCCAGAATACGGGGTCCTCCGCGCTCGCCCACTCCATCCTCTCCGAACCCTCCAAGCCACTCTGCCTGAGAACCTCTGCGTCTGCATCTGGCTCTCTGCTCCAGAACCCCCAGATCGGACTCGACAGGAAGCTCCATCCTCTAGGTGGCCCTCCCGGCCCCCCAGGCAGCCCATCCCATCTTTACGTCCACACCCCATCCCTCTAAGACTCTCAAGTCATTATTTTGTTGGCCCCACAGCTTTCCACTATAGGTTGTTTCTTAAGTTACATAATTTTTTAAAAACCAGTGTTGAGGTCACAATGTATATAACATTTTTATAAATGTTAGCCTCCTTTAAATCTTGTTTCTTTTTTGCATGCAGTGTATCTGTAAAGATCTCTCAGCGTCTTTGGATGTGCATCTGATGAATTACCGTACTTAGAAGGTCTCTGGATACTATCCATTTGTCAGAACTCAGCCATTCTCCTGGCAATGTCTCCAGCTCCCCCTCTTTTACTAACCTGGCTGCAAAGTGGGAACTCATGATTGTTTTTAAGATGCATTTTTCAGAGAAGTATTAGCATCTCTTCATTAACTATTAAGTCTTTAGTAGCTTCAATTTCCAACTTTCAGATCTTCAGGGTAACTGATCTTCAGGCAACTGAGGGTAGGGGAGTTCTTTTCTCTTGTAAATTTTAGAGATTCCTTAGATTGTCTTAAATATTACACTTTTGTTTTTGCTACAGCAAGTATCTTAGCCAGTCCTCTGTTGAAAAAAAATCCTAATTTTTATGTGAGTCAACATTTATGTAATTTTGTATCTTGCTTCGAGAAGGGGCATTTTACTCTTACTGCAGTTTTTTTTTTTTTAAAGATTTTATTTATTTATTTGTCAGAGAGAGAGAGCACAGGCAGACAGAGAGGCAGGCAGAGGCAGAGGGAAGAGCAGGCTCCCTGCCGAGCAAGGAGCCCGATGTGGGACTCGATCCCAGGACGCTGGGATCATGACCTGAGCCGAAGGCAGCCGCTTAACCAACTGAGCCACCCAGGCGTCCCTTACTGCAGTTTTTAATGAATGATTTTAGTGGCTGCAGAATATTGAATTTAACATACCCAAATAACTATGTGCTCGTTAGGCACATCGATGATTTCTGCTCCACTTCTTTGAGTTCCTTCATTCTTGGAATATTTTTGCACCAGATTTCCTATTGTGCTTTACATTGTGGTTCTTAGCTTCATCCTTAGAAATACATCTTTTTCTTAAAATCTAAGGGATTGATGCATGTGAATCACGGAGGATCCCTCCAGTACCCTGGCCTGTCAGCTCACTGCCCCCTCTCCTGCAAGAATCTTGCCCTCTGCATGACCCCCAAGATGGACCCCTTTCCTGATCACTGACCAGTGCCTTTTAAATGTTTTAAACTATGACCACATTTTATGGGTACCAAGTTTCTATTTAGGGTGATGAGAAATTTGGGGGATAGTGTGGATGACTGTACAACAATGTAAATGTATTAATGCTACTGAATTATACACTTAACAGTTAAAATGGCAAATTTTAAGCTTTAAAAACCCATTTTACGATGTTTATAAAATAAAAAAACCATTTTATATTATGATCTAGTACACATACATATGAGATAAGTTTCACGATTTAAGACATAGTCTTGTCTTGTGTAACGCTCTAACACTGTTCTTTTCAGTTTTATTTTTATTGATGACATCCTGCACGTGACTCTCTATGTGATTTCACAGGCTATCAACCATGGCCTGTGGTCTGCCACCTGCTGCCTGGTCCTCATTGTCACCACCCTCAAGAAGCCCACTCTGGGCCACAACGCTGCGCTCTCTGGCCCCCTCCTGTTAGCAGGACCACGGCCGCCTTCACCAGCACTGGGAGCCACACAACTCCCTGTCTTCACCACCTATCCACTGGTGGCTCCTCTCCTCCTTTTGTTCAGCTCCCTTGAGCACCTTTCTCACATCACAGATTTGCCCAGTGAACCCCAGATCTGGGTAAATGTGACTCTCTCTGCTATGGCTGGAGAGATGCTTTCCCTTGGGGAGACCAGTTGCTAGGGCAGAACTGTCCTCCTGGCAACCCTACCCTTGCCTGTGTATGGTGGCCATTCAGATTCCCACCTTCCTGGAAGACGATCCTACACCAGCCCCTGCCCTCTGCCTGTGCTAGCTGTGTGTCCTGCTTTACTGAACACATCAGTGTCAGCAGGAGAGTGTTTCTTACTGCTTCCACACTAAAACTTCCACCGGCCCACTCCCACCACCATGCACATTGCTCTGTCCTCTAAGACCTGCATGTCACTGGCACATGGGGTTTACCCCACCCCACATGCTAGCTGGTCTGCCTCAGTCACAGCGCCCTCTTTCTCCTGCATCCTCAGTCCCTGCTTTATTGGGCTGTCCCATCAGGATGGGAGACATGGTGTCATCTCCATATCCACTTTCTCCATCATCACACTTTTTTTTTTTTTTAATTTGACAGACAAAGATCACGAGTAGGCAGAGAGGCAGGCAGAGAGAGAGAGGAGGAAGCAGGCTCCCCAGCAAGCAGAGAGCCCGATGCGGGGCTCGATCCCAGGACCCCGGGATCATGACCTGAGCCGAAGGCAGAGGCTTTAACCCACTGAGCCACCCAGGCGCCCCCATCATCACACTTCTAATTCTTCAAGAGCAAAACTGCTCAGGAGCAGCTCGGCTGGGCTCCTCCCACTCTTGGGCTCCCTCCACAACCACTCCGCCTGTTCATTGCCAGAACTCACATCCGAGTTCAGCCATGTCTCCGTGGTGATAAGGCAGCACTTCACACCACCTGATGTCTCCCAGGGTGTGCCTCAGCATGGACCCCCCAGCCCCCAAATCCCAGGCTTCCAAGTCCATATGCCCACTCTGAACCATCCTTGGAGCTCTAGGGGACACCTCAAAGCCAGGGCACCCTCAATCAAGCCACAGCTATCACCACCTCAGTAAAAGGCACAGCCAAACTTCCAGGACAGCCAAAACCTCTGAGCCCCTCACTTTGGCTCTCTCTATCATGCCCCACAGTGGGCCCTCAGCAAGTCCCTCTCCTGCCACCAGTGCCTAACACTGGGCCACTCTTCTCTCTCATGATGATGACTGCCACAGGTAAGCAGCAAGCTTTGTCTCCTTATTCTTCAGACACTAACTCTTTGAGAACAAAAGCCAGCCCTGTCCCTCCTCAAAAGCCTCCAGGAGCTTTCCATTGCACTCAGACTAAAAAACAAAGTCCTTCCAATGGCCCCCCAAGACTTGGCACCTCCCTGTCCCTCCCGATTTCCTACTCCAACCCCTGCATTTGGCCAACTACGACATTTGGAGGGACCGGTCCCCACAGGACCACCTCCACTTCTGACACCAATGGCACATTTGGGAGTCCCCAAGTGGACCCTTAGCTAAAGTTGACAATTTCCTGGAGGGACTCACAGCTCTTTACTCATGGTTACAGTTTACGGCACAGGAAGGATGCAGATTAAGACCAGCTGCAGGAAAAGCACCCAGGGGGTGGTCTAGGAGAGCGCAAGACTTGAGGGCTGAGCTGCCTTCTGTCCTTAGAGCTGCATGCAACCTTCCTCTCAGCACACGGTGCTGCCAACAGGGAAGTTCCTCAGGGCCAGGTGCTCAGAGCTTTTATTGGAGTTCATTGCACAGGTGTGATTAATTGAGTGTCCTCCTAGTGCAGTCTGCAGCCCCCTCATCACAACATTGGTCTTTCTTGTGTGTTCAGTTCCAGCCTGAAAATAATCTGTGCCATGTCCCTACTTGAAATCACATTGTTAGGCTATTAGAAGCCCCCCCTCCCCGGGCAAACAGGCACTCCTGGTAGAGCTTAGTAACCGCCTCCCAAAAGCAGAAGGCAAATGGCACTCTTTGGGGGTGAGATTAAATTCTTCCTGACAACCTCCCCTTGCTTACTACTCTTCAGACACACCATCTCCTTGCTGCCCCTTCTTGGGGACTCGGTGGTTGCTGTCTCTTCCCCTGGAAGGCCCCTTTCTTCAGGATTCTGCTCAAATGTGTCCTCAGTAGAGAAGCAGTTTTCGCCAGGCTCTGCGGACCAGAGGCTCCTGCCCACCACTCCCTCTCCCTCCTCACCCAGCTTTGATTTTCCTATTCAGCAACCCCTCCCACCACCACCACCACAACTGGCCTGCATTTTCTTCTGTTTGGTTTATTGTCCGTCTCTCTGATTAGGATGTGAGCCACCCGAGGGCGGGGTCCGGGTTTGTCCTCAGCTCTATCTGCAGTGCTTGCAACATAATTTGCTGAATGAGCCACTCCTGCAGGAAGACTGAAGCATAAATAAGCTCTAAGATGCCCAGCTCTTTCCCTTGGGCTGCCCAGGGCACCAGAAGCTCAGTGCACCAGAAGCCTAGCACACTGGTAGTACACCATGGAGGAGAAGGGATGCGAGAGTCCATGAGAACCTGGTGCACCATGGCTCGGTGCCTTGGTGCTCAGTGGTGTTGTACACTTGCTGCCAGAGCCCAACAAAGGTGAATGGATCAGGCTACACTTGTCAAAGGTGGAATGCAGTATGGGATCCAGGACACTGCAGTTGTCTAACTGCCCATGGGAGGCTCTCCAGACCCTTGTGTGGACACAGTGGCGCGTTTGTGGTCACATGCTGGAGTTGGACCCACACAGGCTCTCACATACAGAGGTGGTTATGGGCTAGGGTACTGTCCGCATCCCTGGAGGATCTGGTCTAGCTGGTTGTTGCCCACTAAATTGTGTCCCTCCAAATGTGACTGTATCTGGAGATAGCCTTCAAATAGGTGATTAAGTCAAAATGAGGTCGTTAGGAAGGTGCCTTGATCCAGTCTGACTGGTGTCCTTATAAGAGGAAATCAGTTCACAGACACACACAGGGATGACCCACCATGTGAGGACACAGGGAGAGGGTGACTGTCCATCGACACACCCAGGAGAGAGGCCTCAGAAGTAAACAAAGCTGCCGACACCTTGATCTTGAACTTGCAGCCTCTAGGACTGTGAGACAGTAATCTCTGTTCTTGAGACCACCTGGCCTGTTATTTTGACAGCCCTAGGTGAGCAAATACGCTGGGTTTGGGGAGCAGCAAGACACCAAAAGCAGATTGCCTGGCTGGCTCAGTCGGTAAAGTAGGCAACTCTTGATCTCAGTCATGAGTTCAAGCACCACGTTGGGCATAAAGCTCAGTTAAAAAAAAAAAAGGAACTTCAGTTTTCCTAAAGGGTCCTCTAGCCTGCCTTCTGTCCCCAAATCCTGCCTGAACACCTTGGGTTGGCCAGGCTGAGCAGCTTGCCTAGGGATGACTTCAAAGCAGGCTGGCAGCTTGCCATGCAGCAAACAGGGAGGCTCACCCCCCAGCCCCAGGGCCCTCCACGGCCAAGTGAGGGGATGCAAGTCCTCTGTAGCTCCTTGGGGTTAAAAATTCTTTGATTTGCTGATAAGTTTCCTTTATGAGATCCAAGCCCATTAGGAAGGGTGCAGTTGCTGTTGGCATGGCAACCACAAGCCATCTTTGGTTCTTTCCAAATTAAAAAATTCCCAGCTTCAGGGCTGAGGAGAGCAAGATGTAAAAGAGGAGATGAAATTAAGTTACTGATGGAAGACGTTGCCATGGCATCGTGCTGTCCTTGGAGTCTGCCAGCTGCCACTGTGATTTCTCCATTCTTCGTGCAGAGGAAGGAGTCCAAGAGATGATGAAGAGCAGCCTCCCACAGTGAGGGAGAAAAATAAAGTATATGTTATGATTAGAAATAGTAACTAATGATGGGAATTTATATTTTAAGAGTAGCTATCCACCTAACATACAGGGTTTCTCAAAATGTAAACAGATCACTTGGGGATTTGTTCAAACGGGTTTGCTGAAAGGCAGCATGTCCGAGGTGGGTCCTGAGACTCTGTATTCTAATTTTTAATTGTGGTAGCATGTATAGATAACATAAAATTTACCCTCTTAAACCAGAGATTCTGGGGCACCTGGGTGGCTCAGTCAGCTAAGTGTCTGCCTTTGGCTCAGGTCATGATCTTGGGGTCCTGGGATTGAGCCCCACATTAGGTTCCCTGCTCCACTGGAAGCCTCCTTCTCCTTTTCCCACTCCCCCTGCTTGTGTTCCCTCTCTCAATGTGTCTCTCCTTGTCAAATAAGTAAATAAAATCTTGGGGCACCTGGGTGTCTCAGTGGGTTGAGCCTCTGACTTCAGCTCAGGTCATGATCTCAGGGTCCTGGGATTGAGCCCCACATTGGGCTCTCTGCTCAGCGGGGAGCCTGCTTCCCTCTCTCTCTGCCTGTCTCTCTGCCTACTTGTGATCTCTGCCTGTCAAATAAATAAATAAAATCTTTTTTTTTTTTTGAAGATCTTATTTGTTAGAGAGAGAGAGAGCGAGCACAGGCAGACAGAGAGGCAGGCAGAGGCAGAGGGAGAAGCAGCCTCCCTGCTGAGCAAGAAGCCGGATGTGGGACTCCATCCCAGGACTCTGGGATCATGACCTGAGCTGAAGGCAGCTGCTTAACCAACTGAGCCACCCAGGAATCCCAGAATCTTAAATAAGTAAATAAAGAAAATCTTAAAAACAACAACAACAAAGATTCTGCATTTGTAACAGTCTCCCAGTGATGGTGATGCAGTGGGTCTGTGACCCACGTTTTGCACATTAGCCTTTTTAGAGCCTTTCTTTGTACCAGAGCTTGAAGTAGGTGGCAAGTGTACCAAAATGAGCAAGACACACAGTGTGCTTTTCCAGGAACTTCCTGGCAAGTGGACAAGAGAAGGGGCAATGTCACTTCAGAGGACCAGACTGAAAACTGTCTGATTCACAAGTGGGTCTGGGATTTGCATGCTGGAAGATCAAAGTGTGGGGATGGGGATAGTGACATGAAGACTCTGGTAACTGCTGTACTGACTTGCAAGTTTGCTAAACCAACCCCTAAAGAAGGGCATGGAGGCTATTTGTCTTCTTTTTGGGATTTCAAATAGTGCTGGTACAAACACCTTTGTCCACGTGGCTGTTCTCTCTTGGATTATTGTCTAGGGAACAAACCCCCCCCCCAAAATCCCAGTAATGGAATTACTGAGTCAAAACACATCTGACTGGCTCATCACATTTGTCAGATTTCAGTGTATTCTTTTACAGCACTATTAGCAATGCCAAAGGACACGTTTCCTTACAACTTCACAACATTTGGCTTTTATAATTTTGCTTTTCCTAGAAACAGATGCACAAACAAACAAAACAAAAAAACCAGAAAGCCTATAGGTTATACACAAACTGGCACTTCACCTTTTTTTTTTTTTAAGATTTTTATTTGGGGTACCTGAGTGGCTCGGTTGGTTAAGCGTCTGCCTTTGGTTCAGGTCCTGAGATTGAGCCCCACATTGGGCTCCCTGCTTCTTCCTCTACCTCTGCCCATGCCCTCTGCTTGTGCTTGCTCCTTCTCTCAAATAAATCAATCTTTAAATCTTTAAAAACAGATTTTTATTTATTTGAGAGAGAGCAGGAGTAGGGGGTGGAGAGGGGTGGGGGAGAGGGGGAAGCAGATTCCCCACTGAGCAAGAAGCCAGGGTCTCAATCCTGGGACCCTGGGACCATGACCTGAGCCAAAGGCAGACAACACCCAACTGACCGAGCCACCCAGGTGCCTCACATTTCATCATTAATGTGCATTTTCTGGTTTCTAATAGCACTGGATGTTTTTCTTCATGTAAGCAGATAATATTTTTTTATTAACAGTTGGGAACGAGGCAGGGTTTTTGCATTTTTAGGATTTTTTTATATTTTGGAAAATAGATTTTATTACTAGTCACCCACGGCAGATGTGTCCCAGCTCCTGCGGTTACCCCCCACTGTTGTCCACATTGGCCTGTGTTAAAATCAGATGCAGAGCTATTTCTGAATAGTTTTCTCCAACACCACCTGCTGAGTTAGAAAGGCACTGGGGAGCAAGCACAAAGATAGGAAAGGCCTTCAGGTTTAGCTTAAACACATAGGGAACTCGGAATCACTCCTGCCCTCGAAAACAAGAAAAAAGCTGCAAAAAACTGAAAATCAAGGATCTCTTCTTAGACCCAGCAGAAAATTGACGTTAGCGGACAACACCTCCTCCCTCAAACTGTAGACTCAGGCAAAGATAGAGTATCCCAACTCACCAGTAGAAGGAGCCGGCAGCCAGGAAGTGGTAGGAACATCTACATAACTGCTTAAATGGTAATGTTCATGAAATGCTGGAGGCCGAGCAAGAACTAGCTTGAGAATTAAAAACTCACCCTCAGTGAACCAGTCAAAGTGGGCAGGGAAGCACACTCCTCCATGTCTTACCTCCAAGGAGCCCCAGCAGGTCCTTACAGTGAAGACTGGAACAAAATTCTTTTGTGTTTGACACAAGGGAGCGGGGACATGTGATCATTTGAAATATGCCCAGATGGGGGCGCCTGGGTGGTTCAGTGGGTTAAAGCCTCTGCCTTCCGCTCAAGTCATGATCCCAGGGTCCTGGGATAGAGCCCTGCATCGGGCGCTCTGCTGGACGGGGAGCCTGCTTCCCTCTCTCTCTCTGCCTGCCTCTCTGCCTACTTGTGATCTCTGTCTGCCAAATAAATAAATAAAATCTTAAAAAAAAAAAAAAGAAATATCTCCAGATGGTTTATTACACACACACACACACACAGTCCAGCCCATGACAGGGACAACTTCCCCAGAGCCTCATCCAACATGGCAACTCCAGTCCCCTGTAGCCTTTGTCTTACCCAGGCAAGCAAAAAAGCCCCGAGAAGCAGCCCTTGTGAGAATCATGGGCTGGACCACAAGGCCACGAGAAGACAGACCTAATCATCAGATCCTGGGACGACTCCCCTCCCTCCGTGTCTTCCCGCCCCAAACAGGGCTCCTGTTTCTTAGAGAGTTGCAGCTGTAACAACTGCTACAATAAGGCTGATTCTTCACAAATCTGTGTGTCATCCCTGTACAGGGGTCATGCTGATCTCTGTGTCATTCCAACCTTTTTTAAGATTTTATTTATTTGAGAGAGAGAGAGAGAGAGAGAGAGAGAGAGAGAGAGAACAGGAAGAGGGGACAGAGGCAGAGAGAGAATTTTGAACAGACTCCCTGCTGAGTGCAGAGCCCAGTGAGGGGCTCGACCCCATGCCACTGAGATCATGACCTCAGCTGATATCAAGAGTTGGATGCTTAACCAACTGAGCCACCCAGCTGCCCCGTGTCATTCCAATCTTAACACATTTGTTGCCCAAGTGAGCACTGGTGCAAGGCTGACTCGACTGAAGCAGTTTCTAGAGACACCCAAGGACCACAGAGGAAACATAAACAAGGACACGAGAGGAAACCTCAGCCTCTGAGCCTAACTCCTCGCCAGAAAAACATATAAACCTCTCATTAAAGTGCTATCACAGTTACTCAACATCTGTCTGAAATTTAACAAAAACTACAAGCTTGTGAAAAAAAAGGTACAGTCTAAAGAGAGAAGGCGAGCCTTAGACCCGGGCTCAGCTATGGCAGAGATGTTGGCATTATTGGCAGGAATTTAAAGATTTTATTATTTTATTTTATTTTTATTTTTAGAAAATTTTATTTGACAGAGAGAGAGCAAGAGTGCAAAAGCAGGGGGAGTTGCAGTGGGAGAGGGAGAAGCTGGTTCCCCGCTGAGCAGGGATCCCAATGCAGGACTTGATCTCAGCACCCTGGGATCATGACCTGAGCCAAAGGCAGACGCTTAACCAATTGAGCCACCCAGGTGCCCCAAGATTTTATTTTATGAGTAATCTCTACACCCAACATGGGACTTGAACTCACAACCCTGATACTAACAGTTGCCTGCTCTTCCTACTGAGTCAGCAGTGTGCCCCCTTGTATGGGGAATTTAACACAACCATGGTTCATATGCTAAGGGCTCTAATGGAAAAAGTGGGCAACATGCAATAATAGATGGGTAATGTAAGCAGAGAGATGGAAACTCTAAGAAAACATCAAAAAGAAATGCTAGAAATTAAAAAGAAATTAACAGAAATGGAGAATGGCTTTGGTGGGCACATAGGTGGGCCGGGCACAGCCAAGAAAAGAATTCATGAACTTGAAGATACGTCACTAGAAACCTTCCAAACGAAAATGCAAAGAGAAAAAAAAAGGTTAAAAAAGAAATAACAGAATGTCCAAGGACTACAGGACAATTACAAAAGATGCCACATATACAGAATAGGAATTCTGGAAGAAGACAGGAGCATAAGAAATATTTAAAGGGATAATGGCTGACACTCACCACCCACGTTGTGTGGGGTCAGTGGTGACGGATGTGTGACTCTGAGGCGCAGGCACCCACAGCAGTGGCTCTGGGCCCAGTGAGCATACTCTCACTCTTGGGGACAGAGGCTGGATAACCAGCACCCCTTCACAGGCAGTGGTGTGGGGGTGGGCACCAGCCTCAGGGTGCCTCATCAGTGTGTTCACGTACCAGGCACTCTGGGCTTTGTGGCTGAACCAGTGTGAGCCCCAAATATGTCCCCAAGCTCTGGTGGCATGGCTGGTACGCTCACAATTTGCCTTCTGAGAAACATCCACCAACGGTATCCAGGAATGTGTGGCTGAACAGAATAGGGCCCTGGGCCCCAAAACCCATCAGGCATCCTGGGCCCCTTCTCTGCATGAGAGCCCACAGTATGGATGCATCACAGGAACAGGACATAGGAAGGGACAGATAGGTCCACAGAGGCTGCAGGTGGAAGCCTGAATCCCTCTGCCAGAGGTCAGCACGGCCGCTAAGTGACGGTGAGCTCTTGTCCTCAGCACGGAAATGAGTTTTCCATAAGTGAGATAAGCTGTTTACAAAGTGGTAAATGTGAACTCATTTTTGCAATAAGATAAGTGCTGGAAGGGGCGCCTGGCTGGCTCAGTTGGTGGACCACACGACTCTTGATCTGGGGGTTGTGAGTTCGAACCCCACTTGTGTGTAGAGAATACTTAAAAATAAAACCTTTTTAAAAAAAAGATTTATTGGGACGCCTGGGTGGCTCAGTTGGTTAAGCAGCTGCCTTCGGCTCAGGTCATGATCCCAGTGTCCTGGGATCGAGTCCCACATCAGGCTCCTTGCTTGGCAGGGAGCCTGCTTCTCCCTCTGCCTCTGCCTGTGCTCGTGCTCTCTCTCTAACAAATAAATAAATAAAATCTTTAAAAAAAAAAAGATTTATTTATTTGAGAGAGAGAGAGAGAAAGAGACAGCAAGAGAGGGAACATAAGCACGGGGAGTGGGAGGAGAAGCAGGCTTCCTGCTGAGTAGGGAACCCAAGTTGGGGCTCTATCCCAGGACCTGGGATCAAGACCTGAGTGGAAGGCAGATGCTTAACGCCTGAGCCACCCAGGTGCCCCTTAAAAATAAATCTTTAAAAAAAAAAAAAAAGTGCTGGGGCGCCTGGGTGGCTCAGTGGTTAAAGCCTCTGCCTTCGGCTCAGGTCCTGATCTCAGGGTCCTGTGATCGAGCCCCACATCGGGCTCTCTGCTCAGCGGGGAGCCTGCTTCCCCCTCTCTCTCTGCCTTCCTCTCTGCCTACTTGTGATCTCTGTCAAATAAATAAATAAAATCTTGAAAAAAAAAGAAAAAAAAAGTGCTGAGAAAAATGAAGTGGGGGCCCTGGCTTCCCAGAAGGTAGTGTGAGTGCCTCCGTGTGTCTCGATTACAGAAAAAAAAACAACAAAAAACCAAAACATAAACTCTCCAAAATAACAACAACAACCAAACAACAACAACAACAAAAATGGAGAATATTGCAGAATTAATGGCAGAAACCAAATCACAAATTCAGGAATCTTAGACAACACTCAGCAACACGGCCCATCTAGGCATATTCAAACTGCAGGAAACCAAAGACAAAAGGACAATCTGGAAAGAAGCCACAAGCAAAGAAAAACAAAAACACCCCCCCCCCCCAGCCCCCCTAGAGAGAAATAAAGGTGAAAATCACCATGCAAGCAAGGAGTGAGAGGGAGTAGAATACGTAAAAAGGTGGGGCAACTGGGTGGCTCAGCCAGCTAAGTGTCTGACTCTTCATTTCGGCTCAGCTCATGATCTCAGTGCTGTGAGATCAAGCCCTGTGTTAGGCTCATGCTGGGCATGGAACCTGCTTAAGATTCTCTCTCTCTCCCTCTGTTCTCTCTTAAAAAACCAACCAACCAAACAAAAAGCTTATGTAGAGCTGAAATTCTGACCTATATAATTTTCCTTTTCTCTGAAGAAATTTTCTTTTAAATAAAGATTTTACTTATTTATTTGACAGACAGAGATCACAAGTAGGCAGAGAGAGAGGAGGAAGCAGGCTCCCCGCTGAGAGCCCGATGCGGGGCTTGATCCCAGGACCCTGAGACCATGACCTGAGCCAAAGGCAGAGGCTTTAACCCACTGAGCCACCCAGGCGCCCCTGAAGAACTTCTTTTAACATTTCTGGCAAAGCTCTACTGGCAACAAATTTTTTCAGCTTAAAAAAAAAAAAAACCTATATTGGGACGCCTGGGTGGCTCAGTTGGTTAAGCAGCTGCCTTCGGCTCAGGTCATGATCCCAGCGTCCTGGGATCGAGTCCCACATCGGCCTTCGGCTCAGGTCATGATCCCAGCGTCCTGGGATTGAGTCCCACATCGGGGAGCCTGCTTCTCCCTCTGCCTGCCACTCTGTTCTGCCTGTGCTCACTCTAACAAATAAATAAAAATAAAAAATCTTAAAAAAACACCTTTATTATCTTTAAAGATTGTATTTATTCATTTGAAAGAGAGAGAGAGCATGAGCAAGGGGAGGGGCAGAGGAAGAGGGAGAAGCAGGCATCCTGCTGAGCAGGGAGCCGGTCATGGGGAATGATCCCTGGACCCTGAGATCATGACCTGAGCCAAAGGCAGATACTTAACTGACTGAGCCACCCAGGCTCCCCTAATTTTTTTAAAAAAGATTTTATTTACTTATTTGACAGAGAGAGAGACACAGCAAGAGAGGGAACACAAGCAGGGGGAGTGGGAGAGGGAGAAGCAGGTTTCCTGGTGAGCAGGGAGCCCGATGCAGGGCTCGATCCCAGAACTCTGGGATCATGACCTGAGAAGGCAGACGCCCAATGACTGAGTCACCCAGGCGACCCTAAAATTTTTTTCCAAGTAATGTGGGGCTCAAACTCATGACCCTGAGATCAAGTGTCCACACTCCTACCAACTGAGCCAGCCCGGGGCCCTGAATTCTTTCAGCTTTTGCCTAAGAAAGTACTTCTCCATTTTTTAAAAAAAATTTTATTTATTTATTTGACAGACAGAGATCACAAGTAGGCAGAGAAGCAGGCAGAGAGAGGGGGAAGCAGGATCTCCGCCGAGCAGAGAGCCCGATGTGGGGCTCGATCCCAGGACCCTGGGACCATGACCCAAGCCAAAGGCAGAGGCTTTAACCCACTGTGCCACCCAGGCGCCCCGAGTACTTCTCCATTTTTGAAGGATACTTTCACTGGATACAAAATCCTAGGTTGGTGCCCCCCCCTTTCAATATAATGTTTAACAGAAATAGTGTGAAGGGACACCCTTGCCTTGTTCCTGACCTTGGGAAAACATGTAGCTTCTCATCATTAATAATTACCTCTAAGTTTTGTTTTTTTGGTCATTTAATTGTAGTATAGTTGACACATACCTGCAGGTTTTTGTAGACATTCTTTGTCAAATTGGGAAAGGTCCCCTTTATCCCTACTTTGCTGAGATATTATGAGCAAAGGTGTTGGATTTTGCCATATGCTTCTTCTGCATCTATTGATAAGATCATGTGATTTTTCTTCTTTAGTTTGTTGATATGATGGATTACATTGACTTCCTAATGTTGAACCAGTCTTGCATGCCTGAAATAAATCCTATCTGGTCATGAAGTGTAATACTATTTTAATTTTTTTAAAGATTTTTTAAAGTAATTTCTACATTTAATGTGGGACTCAAACTTAACAACTCTGAGATCAAGAGCCACATGCTCCACCAACCAAGCCAGACAGGCTTCCCTATAATTCTTCTTACATGTTGCTGGGTTTTCTTTTCTTTTCTTTATTTTTCTAATATTTGTTGAACATTTCTGCACTTACAGTCATGAAAGATGGTTTTTTTTTTTTCTTGCAACATCTTTGTCTGATTTTGGTACATTAGGATAATGCTGGCCTCATAGAATCAGGTGTGTTCCCTTTGAAGAGGCTGTAGAGAAATTGTATCATTTCTTCCTTTAAATGTATGTGTCTGGTGCAATCATGCACCAAAGGGTAGGTATTACCTGAATGAGATGAAAACTTACATCCACAGGAAAATGTGCAGACAAAGGTTTACAGTGGCTTTATACATAATTCCCCCAGATGAAATAACCAAGATGCCCTTTATAGGTGAATGGGTAAACAAACCGTGGTATGTCCATACAATGTAGCATTATTCCAAGATGAAAAGAAATGTGCTGTCATAAACACAGAGGAGAGGGTGGTTACCAAGGGCTGGGGGGTGGGAGAAAGGGGAAGATGCTGGTCAAAGGGTCCAAGCCTTCACTTATAAGATGAATGACTTCTGGGGATGCACGTTGACTGTAGTTAATGATACTGTGCTGTATACTTGAAATTTGCTAAGAGGAGATCTTAAGTGTTGCCATTACACACAGACACACACACACAGAGAAACTGTGAGGTGATGGATGTGTTTACAGGGTAGTGGTGATCATTCCATGAAGTGTATGTATTTTGAATTATAATGTTTTACATCTTTTCTTTTTTCATGTTGTACATCTTAAATATATACAATTTTTTTTTTGCCAATTGTATCTCAATAAAGCTGGAGGAAAAATGTGCTATCAAGCTATAAACTGGCATGAAGTGGGCTTAAACACAACATTGCTATATGGAAGAGGCCAATCTGAAAAGGCTACACTCTTTATATTTCCAATTATATGACATTCTGGAAAAGGCAAACGTATAGAGACAACAGTGCAAAAGGGTCTGTGGCTGCCCATGGTGAGGGGCAGGGCCAGTACTCGGAGCTCTCAGAGCTAGTTACTCAGTTATTCTGCCAACCTTAAACTACTAAAAACAATAAAGTTTACTAAAAAAGAAAAAATAAGGATATGAGCCAAAAGGGACTGAGCGGCCCATATTGTTGGAGAGGAGCTCTCGGGAGATGTGGGGGGCCAGGAAGTGACTAAGCTGTTTTGAGAACCACCAGTGAGAGACATGGTGTCCCATGATCCAAGAGAATTCTGGCAGGGTAAGTTGACTGCTTTCGGGATTTAATGCATGAATTAGAGTCCTGGGGAGAAAAAAGAAGTCACAAACATACAGCTCAAGGTCTACTTTATGCACAGAGTAAACGTAAAAAACCAGCAATGGGAAGAACTAAATTGATTTTTGGGGGACAGAATGTTCTGGAATTCTCAGCACCTGTCCGCAGCCTCCCCAGTCACAGATAGGGTATCTTCCACACCATGTTTTCTTTTCTTTTCTTTTTTTAAAATTATTTATTTATTTGTTAGAGAGCGAGCACACCATGTTTTCTAACTGTAATAATTGCCCTTCTCCAACTGCCAGACTAACACAAAGTATTAAACCTCTTGGTACCTGCCAACTGCTTTTTAGAAACCCCCGTGTGCCAGGAGTGCTACCTGAATCTGGGGGGCAGTGGGACCGACAGCCTAAGTGATGGGGTGCTTCATGGAGGGGCCTCATCTCTCTGCTCTGGGGCCTTGGGCCTGTGCTCCAACACTGCCAATTCACCCTCAGGGCTGGCTGCGGAGGGCTGAGCCCAGAAGGGTGTGGGGTCAGACGGAGGCAGGGACGTGAGGTGGTGCAGGAGACCAGGGCTGAGGTACCCTTGGGGGCCTGATGAGGCCTCCAGACCCAGATACAGATACCTGTTACCGCCAAGGAAAAACAAAACACAAAGCCAGACCAGCAAAAGACAAAGAAAGGAAAGGGGAGGAAGAGAGCTCTTGCGGAAGCTGCTGTAGGCACTGGACACACCTGTCCTCCAGAGTCCTGGGAGCCACTAGGAGGCAGGGGCTGCCATCCCAATCCCACCAGCAGACTGAGGCCCCCATGGCTTTGGCTGAAGGCCCTCTACTACTTGGCAGTGGGGCTGAGTTTAGGACTTGATCTGCCAGTGGCCACTCAGGAGGTGGGGTGCATGTCTGCCTCCCCTTCAGGAGCTACTCTGTGTGCAGTGGGTGGGGGAGTGGGGGTGGCGGGAGACCTGTGTTCTCCCGTCCCAGGTGGGGCATGCAACCTTGATGAGGGCATGTTTTTACATCAAGATGGGAGCTTGCACAGGCACACGGACTCGTCTGCAGCATGTGGGAAACATGCACAACACAGAGAGGGTAAGGGGGTGCCAGGGCCAGCTTAGTGGGCTCCCTGTAGCCCCAGGTCAGTGCAGCTGCACTCCACTCCATACTTGTGGGAGGGAATCAGCCACCAAACAGTATCTCTAGTGTTTGCTGGGCATGCCCATCTCATGGCCACAGCTGAGAAAGGAGGAGGTCTGACTCGTGCTTACAGACTGAATTAAATTGGACAGAATTCAACCAGGGCCAGCCCCGCCCCTCCCGCGTGGTACCCCAGTTGAGGGACCTGGGAGTGGCCACAAAATGAATGCACAGGCCCCCCGCTGCCTTCATCTGTGAGAGAAAACAGGACAGGACTGGGTTGAAGCATCCTGTTTCCTTGTATGCTATGACATCATCTGCCTTTTTCATCCTTCTTTCAGTAAAATATCTGGTCTCGTCTGCTCATCACTGACAGTACTAACTTGTCTTTTTGGAGGATGAACTGAGAGCCTGGCCACTCCTGTGACTTCTCCTGGTCCTGAGTTCCCTGCTGGGTACCATCCTGGCCTTCTGGGGGCCTGAGTTGCACACACTGTCCCTGCAGTGCATCCAGTCCTAACATGCCTGCATTTCATGCTCACACACACTCGGGGCTGACGTAGCTCCCTTTACATACTTTGCAATCTAGCAGGACGGTGCCTCTCATTCCTGTTCTCCTTTAAGCACTTATTAAGTCTGTAGTTTCAACTATTCATTTAATGCCTGTCTTCCCTGCCACAGATGGTGCCACAAGGGCAGCTCTGCGAGCTTTGTCCCCTGCTGTCTTACAACAAGCTCATCTTTCTTACCTACTGCCCCATCCAACCTCATCTGTACTTCTCCGCTGGTCTTCATTTCCCTGCACTTTCAAACCAGGGGGACTTCCCCACACCTACTCGCGGTTTCCTCCTGCCAGGGACTCCCGAGCTGCGGCCTCACTGGGCAAGTGCTAACAGTCACGTGCAGCCCTGTTTCACCTCTTCAATGATGCCCTTTTGTGGCACTTGCTCTGCTCTCCAGTGCCTCTGAGTGTTCTTTGATTCCTCTCAGGTGGAAGCGTGATGCTACCCCTGGGAGGGAGCCTGGGGAGGCGCTGGGCTGTCTCACCCTTGCTTATTCACAGCAGGCGGATTTTACGGATTTCATGAAAGGGCTCCGGTGGTTAAAATATTTTAAAATCACTGCTGTGTGGGATATGTGCACACATCAAAGACTTTCAAAAGCAATTAAAAACGCAATTCCTTAAAAGAAGTCAGCCCTGGCTCCTGCCTCCTGCAAAAGAATAGCAGCTCCTGCCTCCTCATTCTGGGCCTTGCATTAGTGCAGTCCTTCCCGGGCAGCTGGCACCATCACAGAAAGCCTACATCTTCTAGCCTCTAGAGACCTCTGGCTCCCCAAGAACAGGAATACTTTAGTGTGGAAGTCACTTCAGGAAGGAAGCAAAGGCATTCTCTAGAGTTTAGAAGGGGAATAAAAAGTGGGACCTGGATTTCTGGGAGTGGTAACAGGACCACTGGTCCCTGACTCTCCAAGGTGGTTTCTGCCAGCTTGGTGACCCTTTGTGAGCAGAGGGCCAGCTCATGTGCCCACGTCTCGCCAGTGCCTGGGCCTGGAAGCCTTGGCCCTGGCATCCCACGTGCTCCAGGTCACTGCACATTCCCTCACCCCTTCTCCCACCACAGATGTGCCCTCCCACCATTTACACAGCTGACAGGAGGCTTTGTTACCTCTTGGTCTTACTAAATACGGGGCAATGGCTTCCCTGCTCCTCTGACCAAGAAATTAAAAAGGAAAAGCATCTCTACACCCAAGAGGTGAGGGGACTCGCACTCCATCCCCTCCCAGGCTCCCCCCAGCCTCCTTGGGCCTGTCTTGCCCTGGCACTGCACGACAGACTTACGGGCATCACCTCAGCCAGGATTCCCAGGGACACACATTCCTCTCATTTCTGCTTCTCGTACTGGCTCTTCCTTATTCTCAACAGAGACCCTGTTTCCCACTTCGCCTAAAATACACCTGTCATGGGCACAACCTCATTCCATTTCCTCCTCTCTACCTTTTCCTCAAAGGACTTTTGTCTTCAGCTTTCCTTGGTCCCAGACTCAGAGAGCCCCTTGTGCCACGTCCACCTTGACACCCCCCCCTTCCCTGGCCCTCAGCCCTGTGAGGCCCAGTAACACTGTCTCCTCTCTGGGTCGGCCTCTTCAGATTCAAATGTGGTTAAGCCCATCATTGATGAAAACCTTCCCTTCACTGCTCCCCTGTGGACACCCCCAATCTCTGTCCTTCCTCCACACTTGGGGCTTCAGGGAGGTCTGCACCTGCCTCCACCTGCTCTGTTACCCCTGACCAGGGCTTGGCTTCTGCTCTCCCCAGAGAAGAGCACTGTGGTCAATGGTCAGCTCTGAATGTTCTGGTTCTGATTAAATACAGAGAACCAACCAAGATCTGACTCTATACTGCCAACTGGAATGGCTGCACCACTGCCAAGACAAGGAGCTCATCATAATTAATGTGGAAAAAACAGATTATTAATCCCTTGTGCTGAAGGAAGATGATCATTACAAATGATTTCCATAGCATTTGGGACAACAGAGTGTTGATCTCTCAAAGGGAAAGTGAATGCAATTCCATGAACGTTTCAAATACTCATCAATTTAGGCAAGATCAGTTCATTTCCCTGAAAAAATGTTCAGATGGTCCTCCCCACTCAGATGAATAGAAAGCAGGTAGTTAACAGATGTCTTAGTGCTACCTTACAACAAACAAATAAATAAAAACAAATAAATATATAAAGCATTTTGCAAGATCTACTATTTACTTTCTTTTGAGGTACTGAGCTAGAAATTTAAAATGTATTTGTATGATCTTTATGACATGCCAAGTTCCACTTTCCAGTCAAAGGTCTGAGTGTACAAAAGGCTGAAGCACAGAACAGTACAATGACTGGCCCAAAGCCAGCTGCAGTTATCAGCAGACAGTGGGTTTTGAACCCACATTTATGGGCCCAAAGCTTGTGCTCTTTCTAAACCACCAAACCAAAACATTTTCCAATATTTCTGTTCTGTAAGTAAGTCACTGCATGATGCCCAATATTGAGAAGGACCAAGTGTCCAAAAGTCCCTAATACATTCATGATATCTTGGTCTGAAAAAAGAGGCTGCCAAGGACACCAGCAGCAGCAGTGCTGAAGTTTAGGAAGATGAGAAGAGATGCACATGGGCACCATGTCTCAACTCCCAGCACTGCCTTCTTCCTCCTTCTACAGCCAAGCATCTGAAGAACAATCTGGAAAACCTGATGGAGCACTAAAATCCCACTGGCCTTCAGAGTACCAGCTTATGGTTCTATCACTGATTACTATAAGCAAAGTCAAATTACAAACACACTCATTTGGGAAGCACTGTAATAAAGGACAAGATGACTTCCTATGTTCACATATGAAATTCTAATTAAGCTATACATGCGCAGTACTGTTATTTTGGTAACACAGGGACACAATTTAATGATTCTAATTTTTTTTTGTAGTTTTTTTTTTTACAAGTCAGGTGCCATAAACATTCAAATAATCCATCTTTTAAAAAGTACGTTTACAACATCAAAAGAATTAAGATGAAATATAAACCTTTCTACTTACAATTTTTATACAGATTAACCAAATCACAAATACCACAAATAAATGTTAAACTGTAACAATATAATGAATAAACATTCAGATTCTTAATAAAATCTTCCTTTAACATTTGTTTTTAACTTACCATTATACTAAATAATCTATGCAGAGTTTTGGGGTACAATACCAAGAAGGCACCAACAGTACAAAGCAGATACAAAGCAGTTTCAGAACTTTCTCGAGTGCTCTACATGGATGAACAGCACAAAAAAGGCAACGAGCTTTAGGTAAACCCGGTGCAACCCTAGAGAATTCCCTCTGGATTCCCAGTCGTTTCCAATCCATGATGCCGAACTGGCTTACAGTGAGAGAGACCACAGATCTACCATTACATGCTTCTCATCTGCACTATACGTGTATCATATTTTAAACACCAGCATGACAATTTTAAAGCACAAATGCTTTAAAAATGTATAAGCAAAAGGATTGCTCAGATTTTCAAAACCACTACATTTACAAAAATATTTCCCTTAAACTTGGGATTGCTCCAAAACATTGATTTACAAATATAAAAGTATTATGGAAGGACCCAAAGCATGTGTGCATGTGTGTATTAACATACTGTTACCATACTATATAAAAGTTACCAATTTAAAAACCGTATTAACATATAAGCAAATAAAGGTCAAACATTCTCCTCTAAATGGTTTGAACGTTATGTGGCATGCGGTGTGGGCAGCATACATGTGTGACTCTTTACTTAGACACAACCATGATGAGCCACGTGTGGCTCCAAAAGCCAGCAGGACCCTGCACACCCATCACCTATGCCTGCAGCAGAAGGACAGATTGTGAACACACCACGCACTGTGTACTGCACACAAACACAATGATATTCTTCTACCCATGCATCAAAATGGTCTGCATGTCTCCATCAGCTCTGAAGACTTGTGTCAGCACAGAGTTGTCATGAGTTCTCTCAAATCCATTCCACTGGCTTTGTTAGGTATTTTGTTTCACACTAAATGAAAAGACTGGAATGTTTCAATAGGAATTTTTTGCTTACTTTTTAGACACACACACACACACACACACACACACAAAAAGCCATTAGTCTGAAAGCTTATCTGAGCATACTAAGAACGGAGGCATTCAGTATCACCAATAAGGAATCTGGATGATCTAAGTAGTACATTTTTAGAGATGTAAGAAGATCCAAATGACAAGCCTATCACATGTAATAGCTAGTACTTTTCACAGGTACCTTGATAATGACAATTCTCTGACCTGTTAAACCAAGTCTGGCATGATTAATAAGAAGCACATAACTTAACGACTACAGTGATTCTAGTATGCAGTTAGTGGTTTCATGCCAATCCAACTCCACAGTACCAGCGAGGGGGATGGGACAGCCTGCAGTCCCCAGGTATTAGTAACCAAGGCTATGGCTTTCTATTTAGAGGACTGCAGATTAACCTCATAATACTAACATTCCATTTAAAAAGGACAAAGAAATAAGAGTAAGAAAACTGTCAAAGCTTCTTTGAAAATGAAAACTGACTCACCAATGTATTAAGTAACAGTCAAACCTCTATCCTATCAATGCCGTGTAGACCTTTACACGGCAGCTCTGAGCACGGAGATAAAAATCACATACTTTAGGGCAAGAATCTAGATGTGGTTCTGATCTCTGAGGCTGAGTCGGCCGTCCTTTGTTAACTTGTGAGGTGTGAGCATCAGCACCCTGGCTGGTTGGTGTGGGCCAAGTGACACTGGGCAGTTCTTCCCAGCACCCAGCCGGTGCCCAGCAGCATTTCTGGGGCACACAGGCAGGCCCTCTTTAGAAAGAACCAGAGAATCCAACCTGAGATGTTTGGGCATCTTCATCATAGTTTGACATATTATTTTAGACCTATGATTTGAGTAAAGGAACATGTCAGAGAGTCAATTCTCTGCTGTGCAAAGGGAAACTAGGACCCTACAGAAATGCCTTCTAAATCATTTTATGTAAACCAATGTTGGGGCAGTTCTCTGGGTGGAAAGAGGAGGCCCCCAAGCATTTCTGCTCCAAGCACAGACTGGAGCTGACTGTCCATTTGGACACGCTGATCCAGAGGAAATCGACACTGAATCTTAACATGAATATGAAGATCGAAGATGTACATTTATTTTCAGGAATTACAAGTGCATTTCTGTTCATATTAGCAGGCAGTCTTTATATAACCCATTCTCCATTGCTGTCAAAAATCAAACAAGAAAAAAAGGACAGCTGAGAAATGAAAAGCTAAAAATAGAATTAGTTTTCCTAAGTGATCTGCTGGATAGCATTTCCGTGGAACACAAACTCAGAGGTAACAATAAATTTTTCGTTTCAATCATAGGCATGTGGCACTTGGACAGTCATCTCTGCACAGAAAGCTGTAACAGTCATGCGAGGGTACAGTAATTATTGAACAAGGCAAATTTCTCACCACAGAGAGCAGTGGGGGAGTCAAGAGGAGGCACCGCACTGGGACAGAACACCAAGTCAATGCCACAGTATGCAGTGGCAGGAACAAATACTTAAAGAGATCAGGATAATATGGGCTAGAGCTTCAAACATGACTTAGTGCTAGATTTTTCTCATGGTCTTAGCTCAGCAGTATCAGAAACATTTGAGAGTACTTGACAACAGAACAGTGCTTCATGTCATGAGCTCATGAAGGCTTTATTACAAATTGTTATATCGTAGGTTGAAAAATGAACTTGAGATGCTGACATGCTGGAGGAGGAAAAAGAATTGTACACTTTCTCATTTAAAGACGCAGGGCTCCTCTCTGCTAAATCCTGAGGCATTGGACGTGGCTACACTGAACGTGGCACGCCGTGTGAAGGAGCTTGGGGGCATGCGTACCCCTGCGTGTGCAGCTCTGCCCCATGACATCCGGCTGGCCTGCGAGCTGCTTCTCCACACACTTTCCTTAGTGCCCTACTGCGACCAGTGTCCGTCTCTCACTAAATCCCGAGTGCAGCTGCCATTTTCAATCTTTCTGTGTAAGCCTTGCAAACAGTACTGCAGATAACACATCTGGGCGAGTGTTTTACCTCTATGAATGGTGTAAGAAACCACAGTAAATCTACAGAGTGAAGTTGCTGGGTGCAGTACTTCTTTCTTTTATTTAGAAAAATGAGTTTTCTAAAAGCTGGGAAAACAGCACAAACCTTAAATATGCTAGTGACTAACATGATATGAGAAAAGACACGGGCAAGTGTTCCCGAGATGGGAGCACCTGCTGCAGGCTGCAAAGACATCCCAGGTGTTTCCACAAGCTCCTGCTCCGGGGAAACGCTGATGGTGAAAAGGCGAAGTGCAAATAAGGGGCTGTCACTGACTTAAAGTGCCCTAGGTAGTAGCCTTCCCTATCATAAAGTGAGATGCCAGTGACGAGAGCCAATTTGGAAAGAACTATCTCTGGTGTGACTGCATGGGTCAGCAGGGTGGCGGCACGTAGGAAGGATTCAGGAGAGGGAGGAACCACTGCATCTTTCAAACCAGAAAGCGATTAGTGACTAAAGCAACGGTAAGCAGTAGGTGCACTGAAAGTACATACTGCCACAGGTCACCAGTGGGTGACACACACAGGGATGCCAGGAACAGTTCTCTGGACTGAAGGAATTCTTTGAAAGCATAAAAGCCACAACTACCAGAAACCGCCCCTCCGAACGGCTCAAAGGAGTCAAGGTGGGTAAGCCGAGATGGGCTGGAGACAGGACCGGGGTCAAGAACTGGGAAGAACAACACCGATGTCTGAGCACGTCCAGTCCTTTGAGCCCTTGTCCTATTGAAAAACAAACAAACAAGCCTATGAGTTAAGAATGACCCACGTTAAAACAACGTAAGCAGCAATATTAGGAAAATGGAGAAGTGAAAAGAATGTACCAACATTATGAAAACTGGAAAAGTGGGCAGCCTGGAACCACAAGGGCCCATGCATCACAGGGCCGCTCTGAAGGAGTGGGCTCGGCCTCCAGTCTGCAGATGCCTCTTCTTGGGCACCTCAGAGGAGGTTTCTGTGAAATAGGGAATACACGCACGCATGCACACTTGCAGCTTGGCAGACTTGTGTTCCTCAGGTGCCTTTTATTAACTACAGTACCTACCACTCCAATGGTCAAAACCAGGATCTGAAGGTCTTTGTAAAGAACACACATTTGGGGGGTGCCTGGGGGGCTCAGGTCATGGTCCCAGGGTCCTGGGATCAAGCCGCACATTGGGCTCCCTGCTTGGCGGGAACCCTGCTTCTCCCTCTCCCATTTTCCCTGCTTATGTTCCCTCTCTCACTGTGTCTGTCAAATAAATACATAAAAATCTAAAAAAAAAAAAAAAAAAAGGAACACCCATTCGGGAGGTACCTGGGTGCCTTAGTCAGTTAAGTGTCTGACTTAGGCTCAGGTCATGATCTTGGGATCCTGGGACTGAGCCCCATGTCGGGCTCCCTGCTCAGCGGGGAGTCTACTTCTCCCTGTCCCTTAGCCCCTCCCTCTGCTTGTACTCTTTTGTTCAGGCTCTCTCGCAAATAAATAAAATCTCAGGAAAAAAAAACCCACACATTTGGGGAGCCTGCATGGCTCAGTTGGTTAAGTGTCCAACTCCTGATTTTGGCTCAGGATCTCAGGGTTATAAGATCAAGCCCCACATCAGGCTCCATGCTAGGCATGGAGCCTGCTTAAGACTCTTTCCTTCTCCCTCTCTCCTCGCCCTCCTAAAACACACACACACATGCAAAACATTCATCTGTGACCTCTTTTTCTTCTTTTTTTTAAAAATATTTACACCCAATGTGGGACTCAAACTCGCACCCTGAGATCGAGTCACACGCTCCACTGACTGAGACAGCCAGGCATCTTGGCATCCTGATATCTCCTCTTCTTACCAAGTCTTTCCCTCTTTGGATGTCCAGTTAGGACAGAATCAACCACACAGTGCCAAGTGTGTTGTTGTAACACTCAAGTTCCCCACAACTGCAACAAAGCAGGACAAGCAAAATGAAGTACTGGCTGGAAGTGTGAGGTTGGCAGGCCTGGATTCTGGTGAGGAAGGGAGCCATGGCATGGTTCTCAGGAGCAGGAGATGGTTCTGATCATGGAGGTCTGGGGTGATCTGATAGCTGCAGCCCCACCGGTCTTGCAGGACAGCTCCCTGAGAGACAGCAGGTGGCATCCTGCAAACAGTTTTCACTCATTCACTATACTTGACAGGACCCACCTGGCTCTCCAGATGTCTGCATATGGGCCACCTGCAAGAGGTCTACTAGAAGTGTCACACCATCAAAGTACAAGAAGTACACCTTTCCCCCTTCATTATGATAATATCTCTATTTTACATGAAGAGATTATATTACAAATCAAATCTACTCTAACCCTTTATAGGCTAATAGTTTTTAAGGGTGAGCATCAGAATCCTCTGCAGAGCTTGTTAAAACACAGACTGTTGGGGGGTAGGGCACAGATGGACCACAGTTCTGAGAACCACTGCCTAAGGCATCCATATGTAATGAATTAAGTTCATCCCAAGGTTTCTATTGGTTTTGTATCACCCTATGGAAAAGTGAAACACTACTACTCCAATCATGTTGTGTTCTTGGCTCTGATGAGGAAACCTGCTTGAGATGGCTGGAGGGTAACTTAAGTGTGTCAAAATGCAAATAAAATAGATCTTCTCTTTGGAGAGACCCTTATTGTTGTGAAATGTCTGCTAGTATGATCTAGCAGAATGTCACTTTGGTATTTCACAATGCACTTTCAGACAAAATGGGAGCTCATCTACCACTCAGGAGTCAGGGCAGGAAGAATGATTGTTATAACCCAACTCCAACAAGGAGATGGACTCAGAGATGGGAAATGACCTCCCTCTAGAGGTACGCTCTTCTGAACTGCAGCCAAATCTACTGGCTGGGAGAAATTAATCCGTCTGAGAAAATTCACCAACAGGCAGAAGAGGAAGGAAGTCAGGCACCTACCTTCAACAGCCTCTAGCAACAGGAGGCTTGTCACAAAGTTAACCAAGGACACATTAACTTTTCAGAGGACACATTATCTAAAACTGACCCAGTTAAATGAAATATAATGAACACCCCCTGATCATTTCAGACCACTCAGGGCATCAGTAAAGCCTGTGATGAGTCAAGAAGGGGACAGATGGGGCTTTTCCTGGAGTAGTCTTTGCCATCCCCTCCTCCAAAGGGGTCCCCATGGCTGTGCTCTGAGGTCCTGTGTGGGCATGCTTTCTAGTTCTTTCCTATGTGGCTGGGCAGTCAACATCACCTTTCTTTAAAGTCCCTGTATGTTCCAGCACCTGTACCTCCCTGACTCTCCAGCTTGTAGCTTTTAATCTCACTGTTGCAGGCTGGGAACTCAGTTAACATTGTGGTGTAGTATTGTGAACAAGTTCCTCAACCTTTTCTAGGGCACAGAACTACTACTCCAAGGCAGTGTACTGAACTTAGAAGAAAATGGGATTTCTGGGTCCAAAGACCCAGAGCTGCCTAACTTTGCCAACAGCATATAACCTTCAGCAAAATGCCTAAACACGTGCAATCTTCAGTTTCCTCAATCATAAACATGGGCTGTGTACTGACTTCAGTCAATGTTGCTTTGAGCATCAAAATAAAATATTTGTGAAAGAACCTGGCCCAGAATTTAAGGAGTGCCCCCAGCCCCACCTTCCTCTGGATTTACTTTTATATTCTAATGACTAAATTATAAGCCAATCTAGATGTTGGAACCTCCTTGGAAATGCATAAGAAAGAAGTAAGATAGACTGACAAGTACATGGAGGAACAGATGAACAGATATGGGAGAAAGCAGGTTTCTATTGTAAAACTCAACTTTTCAAAATAGTTGAAAATTGTAATTTAAGAAACACTGGATAACTAGATCTACAGAGATGATCATTTTGTGATGTATAAAAAATTATGCTGTACACCTGAAGCTAATATGTCACTTATGATTCAGTAACAAAAAGTTGGGGAAAAAAAGCTATAATCATGTACTGTGCCTTTTGCTCTTGTGGCGAAAGTGAACTAAACACAGAGTGACTGTCTTTGCCACCCCTTCCCTGCTAACAAGCCCTAGTCCTGGACTCTCAGAAGTGGGATGGACATTGGCAGCCGCTGTGGCCTCTATCAGGAGACATCAGGCCGGCAGCTGCACCCTGTAGCACACTTGCCTTTGTCTCGTTCTCCTGTGGCAGTTGCATTGCCCTCCTCCTCCAGCAGCTGTGCCAATAGTCCCAAGGGTACCTTGCTCTCCTGGGTTACCCAACATCCTTAGTGCCCTAGAATCACCTGCCTGAGAATCACCTTTCTGATGCTTTGGGAACCCGAAGATGCCTGCGAGGGAGAGGTGGGCTCCTTGGTAAGCCTGGGCTTCAGCCTCCCATGCAGACCTGACTCCCCAGTCCCGTACTACCAAGCGCCTCCCCAGACAGTGGAATGCTCCCTTCCCAGCATTCTCTCTCACACTAAAAATATGCATGGCAGTTCTGTTTGTCTTTGTCCCCTACTACACAGTGTGTTCCTTTGAGGCCAGGTTTAGGTTTGCTCTGCTCCCCAGGGAGTCTAACATGTGCCTGTCCCAGAGGAAGTATGCAGTATGTGTGAGCTCACCAAGAAAAAGATGGAGAAAAACAGAGGCCCCCAATGGACTTCAGGAAAATGAGCTGTTAAAAGGATTGTGACTAAAGAAAAGCAACCGAAGTAGCTCAGCTCAATATTCTAGGCCAGGGGTCAGAAAACCTGTACTTGTAAAGGGCCAGATAAAACTTTATCTCCAAAACCCCGAGGCAGCTGACCTGACCTTGCACAGACCTTGCACAGGAAGCAAGCTCTGGGAGAGAGATGACCCCTTTCACTGTGAGCACCAAGCAAAGGGACCAGGACTGAGAACCCAAGGAGACTCAAGTAGTCAGAGCGGTTGGGTCCTGGGGTCTGACTTTTTGTCAGTGAGTGACCCTGCAGATCATTATACGTAAATACTTTAATAGACTCTAATATCATGCGGTATGAAAGGATAAATGAATCCAAGCCTTCCTAGACTCTGTCCTCCTCAGCCTCTTCCCCATCCCCAAGGGCTTATTTATCAGCATGCTCCTAATGTCCCATAAGCCTGTGCTTCTTCCACACTTCACTTTGAGTTTGTCTTTCAGGACATGTCCAGTGTCAGGTGCTAGGGTCAGGAAATCTGGAGTCTTTCAGACTTTGCATTTCCTCCACTCTCCCAAACACCACTTCTTGCCTCCACAGCCCTCATCCAAGCCTCTAGCCCTCTGGTCTGGAAGCTCACAGATTCATTTTGAGCTCTTCTCCCATCCAGTCTTCTCCTCCAACCCTCCATGCTTAGATACCAGACTTCTGAAAACCCCATTTTCTCTCCTCCACACTAGCAGCGTGTACTCTCTACTGGTTCCCAGCCTTACTCTGCCTGGTTTCCACGGCCCTCTGAGGATGAGCTGGCCATGTCTGTTCTCAGATCCTCTCTACCCTTCCTTTGTCCTCTGTCCTTAATGACAGGGCTGGGAGCTTGTCAACTGTACTGCTGGACTTCATTGGTGACTGGCTTCTGATGAGATTCTGCCAATGGCCGGCAATGCAGGAAAAGCTAGTTTTTCCTTTTTTCTGCTCCTTGGTGACACACGACTTTTGAGGAGGAGGGAGGCTCCAGGTTTCAGAGGCACTGGATGGTTAACGGCAGCTTTAGGCTCTAGAGAGCCCCCCAATAGTGGCAGTACGGGCTCCTGACCCCATTCTCAGCAATGGTGATGCTCTAACAGCTGTAGTTACAGCAGCTGCCCAGCACCCTAGCTGTGTGATAATCAAGGACCCTGGCTAATACTGTTTTACTTTTGTTCCTTTAGCTGGAGGCCCCTGGGAACAGCTTCCTGGGGTTACTGCAGGTAACCCCACCTTTTCCTGTCCGGCCATTCTAAAGCCCTCTGACCAGTTACACGGTCTCTGTGTGAAACACCCTAAGCAGCTTCTGCTTTTGAGCCTTGCAACTGCCAACACTCAGCCTGAACCATCGTCTCTAGATCCCAACGTATAAAAACAGAATGGACAGGGCAGAAAGAATGGAGCAGAGATACAGTTCTATCAGATGCCTATCACCATGGAAGCCACTCTTCTCTCACCACCCTCAGAGCCTCCCGTTCTGCTGCAGGCACAGCAGCCCTATGGCTGTGCATGACCCTGCTGCCCACGGAGAAACACCTCCAGCCTCTCCTGGGTTGCTCTGTTCAAAGCATTTCTCCAGCAAATGCTTCAGGCCTGGTTGTAATTCTCGACTTCGCTGCTAGTTTCTACAGACTTGAACACAATTCTCATTTCTCCACTCCCTCGGGTTTCCAAACTATTCTTTTCCCTCTTTACGGATGTTCTCTAAAATCAAGATCTGCATTTCCTTTTTTCTTGAACACAATTTTTTGTGTGGTATCTTACTGATACCACTGCGTTGTTCACCACTTTCTGACTTAAGCACAGGAAGCTTCTACATGGAACTCAAGGAAATCTTTCTTTTTAATAATATTTAATTCTTATTCTCTCTCCCTTACCAGGGTTTATCGTGTGGCTAAAGCTCTAGGTACCTGACAAATTTAAGATCTGTATCCCGGCTGGAATCTAGCTGTCTCTTCGAAGATGAGCTCTTTGAGCTTTTCCTTGGGCAGGTCATCCAGCTCCATGTCAAACTTGAATGGTGCCTCAGCGATGGGCTGTAGGAGAACACAGGACGCAGAGCAGACAAGAGTGGTTATGGCAGAGATAGTCATGTACATGTACTGATTCATAATGTCTGTGGCTTAGACTCTGAAATGTATATAGCAGCACTGACATCGATGGAAACCAAGAGCTCTGATAAAGCAGCTACGCACCCATATCCCACCTACGTGCTCCAAAAGGTGCACTTTGTATGAACATTGTAGTAAATGGATGGGGAGCAACTACATCCATTTTGAACATTCTTCTGAATTTATCACTAATCCCAAAATCAATTTCAAATTTTTAAGGCACTAAGTGTTGAAGTAACAGAAATTCACTGTTGTTGTGGGTGGTAATGATTTGTTTATATAATCAAAAGCTGGGCTACTCAAATCAATGTACTTAATTAAATACGTAACAGTATTTTTATGTGAAAAATATTATGGAGCCATTAAAAAATGAAGCTGTAAGGAAGATTAATATCAGGGGGAAATGTGCACGTTTGTGTTAAACAACATGAAGCCTATTTTTTTTTTAAATTTAGATACAGAAATATAAGACCGAGAAGAAAATACTCCAAAATCTTAATACCTGTGTAACAAGACTACAAAGTGATCTGTGTCATAGTTTTCATTTTTATTTTTCAGCACACTCTGTAACTAATCAGAAGGCTATTTAAGTACGTATTTAAAAAGGGGCGCCTGGGTGGCTCAGTCAGTTAAGAGTCTGTATTCAGCTCAGGTCATGATCTCAGGGTCCTGGGACAGAGCCCTACATCAAGCTCCCTGGCTTAGTGGAGAGTCTGCTTCTCCTTCTCCCTCTGCCCCTTCCCCCAACTTGTGTACTTGCTCTCGCTCTCTCAAACAAATAAAAAATCTTAAAAAGAAAAAAAAAGTACATGGAACTCCCATATATATATATATATGAAAAAAGGAAATTAATCAATTGATATTATTTATATTTTTATTTTTAAGTACCCCCAAACTAATATAATGTTCTAGAACTAATCTGATTATTACTGACAGCTGAGGATTCCAGCTGTCAATCAGTGGATGCCTAGTAGTTACCAAGCACTCCTAAATTTTATCCTTGTAATCCTCACAATCAGGCCTTTAGGATAAGGAAACATGGACACCAAACTCTGCACTAAGCACTGGTTTCTTGAAAGGGGGAAGAGAATTCATGTCCATGAGAGAAAAACAAGTACCTAGTTCTCTCTCTGAAGGGGAGCTCCATGTGTGGGGTCACACTGGTGTCCTACACATGCCATCTTTCTGGTTTTCCCAACTCCCTAAATGGGTTTGGGGTAGCACCCAGGCTTGCGATTAGGACATGGGGGGCTCACAGGGCTAGTCAGAGCTCCAAGCCTTACACTCTCCACTCCTTTCCCATTCACTTATATTATAGGTATCTTCGCAACCTGCCCCCAGTATTTCTGAGGGGATGGGGGCAGAGATAGAAGGGGAATGGTTAGGAAATACTTCCTCTTTTTGATTTGTTCTTTCTCTTTCATTTATCAGTTTTTAGCTTTTATACTTTCTCCTTTCCTCTTCCATTTCCCCCTTTAACACACTCCACTTGGTTCTCCCCCCTTTTAAAACAAGAGTGTGAAGGCTTGGTTTCTACATGTGAGACTCAACTAGAAAGATCCAAACTTTGGTTTATATTGCATTTTTCTTTATTATCGTCCAGAGAATAAAGCCTCAGAGTCATAGATGCCAGGGAACTGGGGCTTTCCTGGAGAGAATATGACACACAGTATCTTTACCTGGCTGTCCAGCATGCTCCAGAGGCCTGCCACATCCATCTCTGGACTCATTTCTCACCACAAGAGGCTCTTGTATCCCCATCCCCAAGGAGGCATACCAGACACGAAGTCATCAAGTCACAGTGGGAACTATCCAAGCTGCCCACCACCCCCTTCACTTTGCAATGCCCCTCCCCAAGCAGGGAGAGGCTTCCTTTCCACCCTCAGGAAGGCACTCTGATTTAGGTACCTCTTCTTGCCACAACCCATGACAATGGTCTCTAGCCCTGGACCCCTTATCTGTGTTCCCCTTTATTCCCATCCCTGCAGCAGGTGGCCTGGAGGAAGCTTTCTAAGATAGAAGGGGCTTAGCAGGTGGGGTTGGGAGAGGTTTTAAGCTGTGCTGACAGTAGTGTTCCTCAAGGCAGATGATATGGGCTACTGAGAGGACCAGGAGTGGCACCATATACTTCTTGGGATCAATCTAAGTATGACATCTGGGCCCTTCCTGGTTGGGCCTCTTGCTGGCTGAGAGATATCCCTGAAGAAGCAGCCAGGAGTACTGGTCTTACCTCATCACTTGGGTCATAATACTGCTCCAGATACGGATGGGCCAGAGCCTGTTCTACTTCAATCCTCTTGTGAGGGTTGAATGTCAACATTTTGTCCAGTAAATCCAGAGCTACAAAAAGAAAGGTTTTGCAGTGGTGAGAAGCCAAAGGAACATTTACTGAATTACTTTCCACTCCCTGCTTAAGTAAACTTGACCCACAAAACAATGGAACTAAGCATCGCCATGGGGAGAACAGCCAGCACATCTGGGCTTCTGGAGATTATGACCATTTGACAATCACAGACCTAGACTCAGAAAGGTGACGTAATCAGCCAAATGCTGAAAGTGGAAGACCATAGTTCAAATCCAATTCTGCCTACAAAAGAACTTTTCCTAAACCACTATTCTGCTTTGCAGGCATCTGAAGGGAGAAGTGTTATGTATATATTTCTCTTAAATCAACTCCAAAGTCCTCTCTGCAATGGCCAATTTATCTTTCAACACATACAGTAGGCCTCCAAGGTCACAGAAGACAATGGTCACTTGTTCTCCTGTGTGGTTTCCAGGTCTTGGGTGAGATCTATGTGTGAAGCACAGGCCCCTTGGCCCACTCAGCAGCTTGACATCTTTCTCCAAGGCCCAAAACAAAGTACACTCTCTCTTTTAAAGTTTATTTACTGAAGTAATCTCTAATTTCTACACCCAACATGAGGCTCGAAACCATGACTCCTAGATTAAGAGTCACATGCACTTATGACTGAGCCAACCCCCGAAGTATTCTCTTGATCTAGTCGGTAGTCAGCAGCTGAACATTTCTTCCCTGTAGAGAGTACAGGAATAGAAGCAAGTGTGGGATCAAAAGGACCAAGAGGGAAGGACAGCTAATTAATGGCTTACCCTGGTGGCCTCCATAGCTAGTGTCCATGCACTACTTCAAGCCATGAAGAAAGCCAAAGGTCATGGCTGACAGTGGCTGCAACATGGGTTAAGGGAAATATGACCAAACAGTTCCTATATTTAGTATCAGGAGCGGGTTTCAGTGAGAAAGAATACATGCTAGAAAAGACATTACTGCTCTTAAAAAAAAATGTGTGTTTTTACTTAATGATGCTCAGAACAGGGTTTCCAATTTAGGTAGCAGGTCCTTTCCTTAAATTGAAGGCTCTTGACAGGGAGTAGGTAAGCAGCTACCCAGCTCTCTTAAGTCCTAGCTCGCAGCTCTGAAGCACCCCTGAAAAATCGAAGAACTCCAAGGAAGAAGTCTGATAATCTATTCCAAGTCTGAAAAACTACTAGGCAAAATAAAGAATGCTTTTTTTTTAAAGAGAACATAGTGATCAATAAAATTAACAAAACCAAAAATGAAAACACTGCCATTTCCTCAACGAAACCTTGTTTCTTACAGTGATAACTTATTAGGTCATCGATCTTATCCATCTGCAGATCAGCACATATCACTAAGTCCTGAGGAGAATGGAAAAGGAAAATCATTTTAATCATTTACTCACTAAAAACTGTGTTCAACCCTGGAGAGCAGCAGGCCAGTACACAATCTGAATCTGAAGTGCCTAACTGTTGTGTGCCAGGAAGTCAACCTCAGGAGAGGACGGGGAGGCAGCACCTTACTGCCTGAGGTGAATGAAAAAACAGGCATGAGAGGATGTGTGTGCATGTGCACGCGTGTGTGAGTGCCTTCGTGTGCACTCAGCTCTGGCTCCTACCTGTGACTTCCCTTGTTGCATGTCACCCACTCAATCTTTAAGACAATTGGGAGATAAATGTGGTAAGCCACATGCTGGATTGTCATGATAAATTCCACACAACACAGAACTTTGCTCATGTCCACAAAACTGTAAAGAAGTTTTTTACATAGTGCATATTTTTAAAATAAAAGATTTTATTTTTTTATTTGACAGAGAGAGCACAAGCAGGGAGAGTAGAAGAGGGAGAAGCAGGCTCCCTGGAGCCTGATGTGGGACTTGATCCCAGGACCCTGAGATCATTACCTGAGCCAAAGCCAGCTGTTTAACCAGCTGAGCCACCCAGGCGCCCAACAGAGTGCATTATTTCTACACATTCTACATTATTTCAGAGTGTACTATTTCCACAAATAGTACATTTTCTGTTTTTGCCTCTCTATAATCTTTTCAATACACATGAGTCTACCATAGGAAATTAGGGAACAGTGATATTTTGCTTTGTGGGCTTGAGAACTTTTCAGAGCAGAGGAGGCTCTTAGGAATCTAGGGTGTTGAATGAAGCACTGTCTGGACCGGAAAGATCTTCATCCCTGCCGCCATGATGCGAGGTCTCAGGGCCCACAAACAGGCCAGGTTTCAGAGGCAGCTCTCTCAAGAGTCAGGATAGTACAGCATAATGGTCAATAACTCAGGTACCTCTGGCCTCAATGCCAAGCCCCACAGAACCCCTGGCAGATGTGTGAACACATGACATACCACTTGTTGCACATTAGAGTCCTACTATCTGTAACCCAGATAATAAACCTATCCCATCTACTGTTCCCAACCACTGACTGCTCCCCGCCACCATAAAAGAACTCAGAGACATTCCCCAAGAACTTTTTAAAAAAGATTTCATTTATTTATTTATAAATTTGAGAGTGTGTGTGCGTGTGTATCCAAGGGCAGAGGGGGGAAGGACAGAATCCCAAGTGGACTCCACATGTGAGCGCAGAGCATGATGTGACCTCATGATCCTGAGATCATGACCTGAGCCAAAACCAAGAGTCAAACGCTTAACCAACTGAGCCACCCAGGAACTTTCTTGAGAGATTAGAAGTCATTTGGCCTTTTGCCCAATTAGACACCATCTGTCAGGAAAAATGCAGGAAGGTCTGACCACAAGTCCGATCCTAACAGCATTATTTCTAAGCCATTGGGGGATACTTTTCCCTCTCCAAACCTTGTTGATACTAATAGGGAAGCACTTCAAGGCAGCTGGTATTTGGCAGCTTAAACAGCTCTAAAATAGACCTTTTTGTTCCCTCAAGTTAAATTCTAGGCCCTTAAACCTACAGGCAAAAATCGCAAAGGAAGATAGCTTTTTTCTGCTACTTGAAAAATAACTGGATCTCCAGCTTCCTTTTATTGCTAGTGCTATTTCTGCATTATTCACAGCTATAGAAGGGGAAAGGGAGAGAAACGGGAAGCAGCTGGCAGGTGCTGATCCCACAGTCAGAGTGCTCGGTCTCCCTCCTCCCACGCCACACAGCAATCCACTGGCACCACTCAGATGGCATGAATCACTCTGCCTGTGCATATGCTTCCTTGGATACAGGTTTTATTTCCCCTAAAAGGCTGGAAGTCCCTTTGAGGCTGGGGTTACATCTGACTACGATCCCTGACTCTCTTTGGTAGCCTCCTAGAATTCCATACCTTCTCTTTAACCTCGGTGGGTACACAGCAACATGACCCTGCCAGTCTGGTCCTTCAGCATTTTTTCTTTCCCATCACAGCCCAGACCCTGGGATGAGTCATATGATTCGCTCTTCACAGCACCACTGTGGGTCCATCTCACCTATCCAGCAAAACTCTCATCCAAGATCAAGGTTGCAACCTGTCACTTCCATCCTCAGCCTGAATTTCTGAGTAGGGCCAGAGAAAAAGACCTAGCTGTTCAAACTGTGCCACTGCAACAATACTTCTCAAACTTCCCAGTCTTAGAATCCTGCTCTTAAAACCTGATGTTTGATCTTAAGAAGCAGTTACTTCAGCCATAGTTCAAACTGTACAAGCACTTTTCTCTGAGGAAAAACCACTGCATTTGGCATGTGGCAGACATGCTCTATGTGTCTATGTTCTCATTTTGTCACATACAATGTACACAAAACGTGTGAGAAGGATGAGATTTAATAAAGCAAGTACTTTTTACTGCTCTGTCAGGGACATTCTTAGGTGCAGTTTGCACTGGATTTTGGCTATTAGGGCATGGCACCGCCACTGCCTTGTCCCGGGTTGAGGTGCTGACAGTCTTGTTCACCACTGCTTTTGCACCAAGAGCACAGCTGGCAGCAAAGAGAAAGTGAAAGAACACCTTAGTGTTACTGTGAAAATAGTTTTGACCCTATGGACACCCTGAAAGGACTTGGGGGACCTCAGAGGTCTAAGGAACACACAACTGAGAACTGTGTATCACAGAAACTCAAGATTTTTTTAAAAAATATTTTATTTATTTGATAGACAGAGATCACAGGTAGGCAGAGAGGCAGGCAGAGAGAGAGGAAGGGAAGTAGGCTCCCTGCTGGCCAGAGAGACCAATGCGGGGCTCGATCCCAGTACCCTGGGATCACGACCTGAGCCAAAGTCAGAGGCTTTAACCCACTGAGCCACCCAGGCACCCCAAAACTCAAGATTTTTAATCTTAACAAGTCCTCTCAGTGTTCTGGGGCATCTCTGATCTGGAGCTTTTCTATTCTAAGATTCTTCCCAACTCACACAGCTTGAATCATACTCATCCTACCGCATGAACCTCCTTACTCTGTGCAGGTATTACTGAGGGTGGTGAGAAAACAGAGTCCCCAGGAGCAACCCTCCTGGATGTCCTTCCACCAGATTCACACATGTCCTTACTGGAGAAAGAGGAGACTCTCTCCCTGATCGAAGTCAAATCTCCCAATGTGTGGCCCAGCTCCCCCTCATCTGGACCAGTTGTTTCTGTCTGCACTTCCCATTTCAAACTTCCATTCACACTGAGTGCTTCAACCAGTCTTTTTTTTTTTTTTTTAAGACTTATTTGAGAGAGAGGGAGCACATGAGCACAAGCATGCACGAGCCGGGGGCGGGGTGGAGAGGGAGAGAGAATCTCAAGCAGACTCCCAGCTGAGCACGGAGCCTGGCAGTCGGTCTCGCGATCCTGACATCATGACCTAAGCTGAGACCAAGAGTCACATGCTCAACCAACTGAGCCATGCATGTGCCCCTCAAATACTTTTATCCACCTTCAATGATCCCTTAACTGGAAGCCTCTGTTCCATGGAGACTGCTGAGCATGTCCACTTTCTCATGATCTATTGCTTCTGTGAAATATGCACTAGTTATTTTCTTTGTCCATCATTCTTTCTAGTTTTCAAGAGTTCCTACTTCTATTCCATTGGCCATTGAAGGTTCGTGTTCTCAAGCTCTGACACATCATTCTTCTTACCCTCTCAACCTCCTGTATGATTCCAAAGCAGACTGATAAATACAACTCTCTGCAGGCAATTAAAGTATATAGCTTATGACCCCATTCACAACTAATATATGTATTGACAGGCGCAGCAGGAGTCTGAAAGCTCTTCAAACAGGTTATCTGAGAAAAGGAGAGAGACTTCTTACATGAACTGCACTTTCTTAATTTCAAAAAATAAACAGAAGCAAGAAGAAAAGAACTGTTGGCTTTCCTGTCAGTGCCCACTGCCCCTCTATTTCTGTGGAGCTGCGCTTGCCATGGGAATATCTTAGGCTCACCCACACTTCCTGGCTGTGCCATGAGAATGGTGACAACAGCCTGACAACATTTCATCTGGATTCCTTTGGCCACAAAGAGTGGTCAGGGATGAGTACAAAGAAGCCGTGAGTCCTACAGCGGGGCTGAAACAGGTCAGTGTGACCAGGAGCTGCCAGGTCACCATCTTGTCCCCACAAGAAAAGAGCTAACAATAAAGACATCAGAGAAGAAGGCAACACTGAAAGAGGTCCAGATTCTGGTCAAAGTGGCTATGCCCTGGAATCCAAACATCACTGGACCTGTCAAGTTATAAGAGCCAGTACAGTCCTCCTTCAGGCCTAAGCCATTGGCAGTAGGTTCTTGTGAGGTGGAACCAACAAAGCCTCAAACAGCTGACCCTCTAGTCTGTGAATGACTCATCCAAGATCCCATCTCTCAGCCCCAGCACCCACAGCCCCATCGCTCAATGTAACCACTGCTAATCTTCTGACATATTTTATAGAATTTTTCTCTGCATGTTCTTTTACATAGCTGAGATCATACCTTATATAAAAAATGCTGTATTATTTCCTCAGTAAATACTGTTCATTAATATTTTCCCATGCTATAAAAACTTTTTAAGAGTCACTTCTAGTGACTTTATGATATTCCTTTAAGCAGAGGCAGCATAGTTTCCTCAACGATTCAATTAACATTTAGCCTTTAGGTATCCTTAAATTTAATATGCCCAAATCAAAGTCTCAACTGCCACTTTCTAAAATGTTCTTCCTAGGGCGCCTGGATGGCCCTGTCATTAAGCATCTGCCTTCGGCTCAAGTCATGATCCCAGGGTCTGGGGATCGAACCCCGCACTGGGCTCCCTGCTCAGCGGGAAGCCTGCTTCTCCTTCTCCCACTCCCCAGCTTGTATTCTCTCTTTTGCTGTCTCTCTGTCAAATAAGTAAATAAAATCTTTAAAATAAAATAAAATGTACTTCCTACTTTCCTCATCTCTTTCTTCACGTAAATTGTGTTCTTATCCTTTGCTCATTTATTTATCCACTGAAGTCTTAGATTTCTCTCTGTTCTTCAGGCACGACTAATATTAATGATGAGTCTAACATCAATAAACTAAATGTAACTCTCCCAAATTTACCCTATGAGGTGGGAAATGCAATTTGTTCCAATTTTGAGATGAGGAAATTGTGAAACACAGAAGTTAAATTACTTGTCCAAAGTCAAAGATTTGAGGTGGTGGGGTCCATTTGAATTCAGGGGCCAATTCTAGAGCACACAACCTAAACTATGGTGCTGAGCTGCCTTAACATTAATAGTTTTAGGATAGGGATCCATCAAATGCTTTTTAATTTGGAACATTTTATACCTATTGCTCACACCTGACCTATCTAATCTATTTTAAGTTTTAAACCTTTATGTGATCAAATCTACCATTTTTCTCTTATGTTTGTTTTCTTGGTTTGAATGTTTTTATAGCATCGGAAGATAGTCTTTCTCTAAAATACTGACTATGCTAAGTATCGTTGGCTTTTAATGGCATGATTTTTTAAAACGTATTAGATCATCAATTCTTTTGGAATTCACTCTGAAGTATGAGTAATGATTTAAATTCATTTTCTTCCACATAGTTATTCAACTAGCCCAGTACCATCTGTTGAATAATAATTTCTTCCCCCTCACTGGAGTAATTTTGGAGAGAATCCTAAGCTACACTCCTTTGAAGAAAAATCTACAATACTACTGTTCAAAGGATTCAGCAATCATAAATTTCTAATAAATATGTGGAAAATATTCAATCTCAGGCTTTTTTTTTTTTTTTTAAAACTAAGCGCTACACAAACATGGGGCTTGAACTCACAACCCTAAGATCAAGAGTTGCATGCTCTACTGTCTGAGGCAGCCAGGTGTCCCACCTCAGTCTAATTAAAGAAAAACAAATTAAAATGCCACTTCTCCATTTGGATGGTCCCAAGACTGCTGGAACAAAAAATGTGACAGAACTCCCAAACTGCCCTCTAGAGAGACTCAACCAATTTACATGCTATCAGCTGTCTCTGGAAATATCCGTTTTTCCCAGAGCCTTGACCACATGGTAGTGGGTCATCAAACTTTTGATGCTTTCTTCTACTGTTACGAGTGGTTAAAAAAAAAAAAGGGAATTACTGATCTTTCAATGTTCATACCTCATATAAGAAAAATGAGTACCTTTTTCCTCATATTTGAGATATTTACATTTCCTTTTTTTTTTTTTAAAGATTTTATTTATTTATTTGACAGACAGAGATCACACAAGTAGGCAGAGAGGGGAGGGGAGAAGCAGGCTCCCCGCCGAGCAGAGAGCCCGATGCGGGACTCGATCCCAGGACCCTGGGATCATGACCCGAGCCGAAGGCAGCGGCTTAACCCACTGAGCCACCCAGGCATCCCTACATTTCCTTTTTTAAAAACTATCATTAACCGGACTTAAAAGTGCCAGTGTTTCTGCTTCAAAGTTTTAGTGTTGTGAGTTCCCTGAAGTCTTTCATTCATATACTTATGTCATTTTTGTACAGATTCAGACTATTAGCTCCCTGCAGGCAAGTAATCAATTTTATTGCTGTTCTAAGACCAGGGCCTTGGAACCCCAATGCAACAGAACACTTAGATCAATTTATTAAATAAATGAATTTATGTATGTTATCGTAAAAAACTAGAAACAACCTGGTAGCAGATTAAATATGGCCAAAAATTCTTTGCAGCTCCTCCCATCAATGGGTGGATTTATTTCTCCACCACCTGAATCTGAGCTGACATTTGTAATTTGCTTTGACCAACAGATTGTGGAAGAAGTGTCTGCTATTTTAAGACTTTGCAGTTTCTGTTCTTTCTCTTTTGGAATATTTCTGCCATCAGAAGCAGCCCAGTTGGGCCTACTGTAAGATGACAGGCAATGGCATAAAGGAAAAGCAACTGTAAGATATGGCCACCTCAGACCATGCAACTTGAGGCAAGCTGAGCAGACCCACTTAGCTGCGCCCAGGCCAATGGACTTAGGAACAAATACATGGTGGTCTTATTATAAGGTGCCAGACTGTGGAGTAGTTTGTTATGCGGCAAAAGATAACTGAAGTGAACTTCAGTGTCCAATATGAGACTGGTTAAAGACACTATGAGTCATCCCTACAAGGGAATACTATGTAGCACTCTTTATAACTAGGGATGTGGAGAGATCTCCAAGATATATTAATGAAAAAAGTTCAGTCTTGTGATCTCAGAATCCAGACCTACAAATTCCAGTGGTCTGGACTTTTACATAACCCTGTGATGCAGGTACTACTACTAACTATTTTATAAACAGGAGGGGCACCTGGGTGGCTCAGTTGGTTAAACCTCTGACTCTTGATTTCAGTTCAGGTCATGGATCTTGCGGTCTTGGGACTGAACCCTGTATCAGACTCTTGAGCTCAGGGAAAAGATTCTCAGCTTGAGATTCTCTCCCTCTACCCCTCTCCCGGCACACAGGTGCGCTCTCTCTCAAATAAAGAAATACATCTTTAAAATTTTTTTTAAACAAACAAACAAACAACAAACGGGAAAACTGAGGCCTAGAGAGGTTAATAAGTAGCTGGGCTATGAATGGAAACTAGAAGCTCTGGCTGGAAAGCTCCGGTGTCTAACACATGATGCTATACAGCTCACTCTGGCACTACCAACTACCATTTCCCCCCTTTCTTTATTCCAGTTATAGTCCCTCCCTGCTTCACTATTTTCACCCAAGGACTACATTTCAAAATTAAGTTTCTGGATTTTAGGAACGTTTATTATTATTAAATGAATGAATCTCAAAGTTCATAGCTTTAACCTAAGGACAGTAAGCTAAATGAAAGTCTCAAATAATTTGATACAGGGGCTCCTGGGTGGCTCAGTGGGTTAAAGCCTCTGTCTTCAGCTCAGGTCATGATCTCAGGGTCCTGGGATCGAGCCCCGCATTGGGCTCTCTGCTCAGCAGGGAGCCTGCCTTCCCCCCTACCTCTGCCTACTTGTGATCTCTCTCTGTCAAATAAATAAATAAAATCTTTATTTTTTTAAAGATTTTATTTATTTATTTAACAGACAGAGGTCACAAGCAGGCAGAAAGGCAGGCAGAGAGAGAGGAGGAAGCAGGCTCCCCGCTGAGCAGAGAGCCCAACGCGGGGCTTGATCCCAGGACCCTGAGATCATGACCTGAGCCGAAGGCAGAGGCTCAACCCTCGGAGCCACCCAGGCGCCCCAATAAATAAAATCTTAAAAAAAAATAATTTGTTACAAATCACAACTAACAATAAAAAAGTGAGTAATCAAACAGGAGGGAAGCCTGGAGATCTATTTATTACAAAGTCTTAGTTATGCAGTTTTGTTATGTATCCACCTCTTAAAAAGGCAACTTAGGAAGTAAGATTTAGGTTAACATGCTTGGGACAATACAGAATACAAACAAATCTAATTAGTAACACATGCAATGCACATGAAGGTATAATTTTTAAAAATCTTCTAATTATAATGCATTATGTAATTACAAAAACATAATTAAAGAGGTAAAAGCTGCACACACCTTGGAATAGCAAATGTTAAAGGTTACTTTGGGATTTTGGTAATTCAGTGTGTTTCTTTTATTTATTCTTTCTATACTTCCAAACTGTTGCCCATGATAACACACTACCTTTATATCAAAGATTTTAAAAGACAATTCCTCTAATATCCAAAACAAATTCAACTTTATTTTATTGAAGATTTTATTTATTTGACATAGAGAGAGACAGCGAGAGAGGGAACACAAGCAGAGGAAGTGGGAGAGGGAGAAGCAGGCTTTCCGCTGAGCAGGGAGCCTGACTCAGGGCTTGATCCCAGGACCCTGGGATCATGACCTGAGCCAAAGGCAGATGCTTAACGACCGAGCCACCCCAAAACAAATTCTATTTTAGACAACAGAGTGTTTCTGAACCTTGACTCAGGTTAGTACATAAAACAAATTCAACATCTGGGATGCCTGGGTGGCTCAGTTGGTTAAGCGGCTGCCTTCGGCTCAGGTCATGATCCCAGCGTCCTGGGATCGAGTCCCACATCGGGCTCCTTGCTCGGCAGGGAGCCTGCTTCTCCCTCTGCCTCTGCCTGCCTCTCTGTCTGCCTGTGCTCGCTCCTGTGCTCTCTATCTGAAAAATAAATAAATAAAATCTTTAAAAAAAAAACAAACCCAAATTCAACATCTAAGCTGACAGTTATTAAAGTAAATACATATAGAAACACACAGCAGCAAAAGTTAGAAAAAGCTGAATTTCCAAGATGGATGAAATGTTGTTGTTTTTAACATATAACATGGGGCTCCACACTTAACATGGGGCTTGAACTCACAGCCCTAAGGTTAAGAGTTGCATGATCTATGGACTCAGCCATCCAAGTGCCCCTGGATGAAATGTTTTAAAATCATTAAAGAAAAGCCAGATCTGGGGCACCTGGGTGGCTCAGTGGGTTACAGCCTCTGCCTTTGGCTCAGGTCGTGATCCCAGGGTCCTAGGATCGAGCCCCACATCGGGGCTCTCTGCTCAGCAGGGAGCCTGCTTCCTTGTGTCTGCCTACTTGTGATCTGTCTGTCCAACGAATAAATAAAATCTTAAAAAAAAAAAAAAAAAAAGAGGGGCACCTGGGTGGTTCAGTGGGTTAAGCCTCTGCCTTCGGCTCAGGTCAGGATCTCAGGGTACTGGGATCAAGGCCCGCATTGGGTTCTCTGCTCAGCAGGGAGCCTGCCTCCTTCTCTCTCTCTCTCTGCCTGCCTGCCTCTCTGCCTCCTTGTGATCTGTCTGTCAAATAAATAAATAAAATCTTTAAAAAAATAAAATAAATAAAATAAATAGATCTTAAAAAAAAAAAAAAAGCCAGATCTATGTACTAACATGGGAGGACACTCAAACACAATTCTATTAACAGTGACCCTTAGGGAATTATAAAAGATTTTTACCTTTTTAGTATATTCCTAAAACTTCTGAATTTTTACCAAAAATGTTAGCTTATAAAACAATTATTTATAGAAAGGAAACTTTAGATAAAAATACAGACATGTATGAAGATAAAGTTGTGGAAGAACAAGCACCAAGGTGCTGACAAGCTGCTCTCACCCTCTGGTTTCCAATTCTGATTTCTTCTTCCACTTTGAAGGACTCTTGTGATTACAGTGGGCCCACTGAGATAATCCACAAACTCCTTCTTCTTAAAATCAGGTGATAAGCAACCTTAATTCTGTCTGTAACCTTAATTCCTCTTTGTCATGTCACCTAACATATTCACAGATCCTTGGGATTAGGATGTGGACATCCTTGAGGATGGGATCATTACTTTGCCTACCACAATTCTGTATAGTATAAAGTTTTTTAAAAACAGCCACCTATTAAGAAACAAACAAAAAACCCAACCACCTAATATATTTAACAGATACATGCTAAATGGGCATAAAGGATAACATAATTATTAAACAAAGGTAACTTAAAATGTAAAAGGGTAAAATGAAATCCATCACTTTTTTTTTTTTTTCTTATGGATGAGGACTCTTGATATTTTATCTAAGAAATCTTGGTCTAACCTAGGGTCATGAAGTTCTGTTTTCTTCTCAAAGCTTAATAGTTTTGGGCCTTATATTTAGGCCTATGTTCCATTTTTAGGTTTTTATTTGGGGGGGTATAGATGTTAATAGTTCCTGCATCATTTGTTGAAGAAACTGATATAAGCAATAACACTGATAACTTTCGGGGCGCCTACGTGGCTCAACTGGTTAAGCTTCTGACTCATGATTTCGGCTCAGGTCATGATCTCAGGGGGTCATGAGATTGAACCCCGTAACCTGCTTAAAAGTCTCTCTCTCCCTCCCCCCCTCCCTGCCTTACATGCTTGCACACATGTGTGCTCTCTCGAGAAAGGAAAGAAGGAAAGCAAAAGGGAGGGAAGAAAGGAAAGAAAGAATGAATGAATACTGGTAACTCTTTAAATGGGTGAAGAGGATTAAAGGGTACAAACTTCCAATCCTAAAAATAAGTAAGTCACAGGGACAAAAACCAGAGCATATAGGGAATATAGTTAATAATATTGTAACGTGCTTATCATGGTGAGCATTTCATAATGTATGCAATTATGGAATCACTATGCTGTGTACCTGAAACTAATTTTTTATTGTATGTCACCTACAATTAAAAAAGGAAAAAAAAACTTTTTTGGAAAGGAGCAAAGAGGAGCACCTGCCTGGCTCAATGGGTAGAGCATGTGACCCCTGACCTCAAGATTTTAAGTTTGTGCCCCATGTTGGGTATAGAGCATACTATAAAAAAGAATAAAATAAGGGATGCCTGGGTGGCTCAGTTGATTAAGTGTCTGACTCTTGATTTTGGCTCAGGTCATGATCTCAGAGTTGTGATATCAAGCCCCACATCAGGCTCCATGCTCAGTGTGGAGTCTGCTTGTTCCCTCCTTCTATTCCTCCCCCAACTCCTGCGCTCTCTAACTCAAATAAATAAAAGTCTTAAAAAATAAAAGAATAAAATAAAAATAAATTAAAAATAAAAGCAAAGGTGGAAAACTATACAATCATTCACAAATTCCTGTACCCTACTGCCCCTGCTCGCAAATAAAAGGTAAAAAAGCAACAGAGTAAGTACTAAATAAGGTATTACTCAATTGCCAAAAACTTAACTTTTCAGGTCAGTGATCTAATGATTTAATAAAACAAACAAGCAAAAAATTAAGTCTAAGAAAAATAATAAAATAATATTTACCTTTGGAATCAGCATTTGGGAACAGCCTGTTCCATGGCACCTTATTTTTGTGTGGAAGAGAAAGCAAGTAGTTTCTAGCTTTTAAATTTATTATACAGTTGAGGTCTTCCTGTGATGGGGATCCAAGAATACCTATCAGATAAAATAATGAGCTGTTAATTATCCAGACCCAGGCCGACTAAACTTCTGGCTGTCGACACAATGGACCCTAATAACTATTTTCTTACCATCTCCCCATGCTTACCTTTCTTAAAAGTTTTCACAAGGAAAAAAAGAAAAAAGTTTTCACAAGGAAAAAAAGAAAAAAGTTTTCACAAGGATCCTTAGTATTTGGAATCAAGCAAGATTACAAACTCATAGGTTAAAGAGTTGTCAGAACTATTCTAGTTTCATGAAGTGACTCTTATGTAAACTGTGGCAGGTGAACTGAGTAAATCTAGTTCCTAAAATGTTTGGTAACCTTACCCAGAATGTGGTTCAGCTGGTCGAGATAATGCTTCCCCGGGAAGATGGGCCTGTTGGACAGCATCTCTGCCAGAATGCAGCCTACAGACCAAATATCAATGGACTTGGTATAGCCCTGTAGTGGGAAGGGAGAAAAGACTGAGAATGATACGTAATGTTACAGGACACAGTGAGATCCTCCTACAGAACAGGTACATGGCTGAAAGGAATTTTACCTTCTCCTTTGGCTCTAAAATTCAGAAATAAGAGAAGAGAGTATGCAGATACAAATAATAATTTGGCTCTCTTATAAGTTGTGGGACAACCAAGATTACTTGATTTTATTTCTCTCTTCAAGGTTGATTAAGTTATTAATAAATGAGAACTTCCAAAGTATACTTCATTCCTTTTTTCAAATGATTTGAAAGAAAGCATCCTTATAAGCTGAAGCTGGCAAAAGGAAAAAACACTAACATCCTTTGCTTTAGGACATCTGTGGCCAATTTATTCATTTTGAAAAAAAATGGAGACCAACTCAAAAGAAGAGGCGCTGCTATACTTCCAGAGTATCTTTGTCCGTTTTGCATTTTCAAAAAAGTTAGGCTGAAAATTCTTGATCTCTAGCGAGGGCGTGGGGTACGTGGTGTGTGCTGGCTCCAACATATTTTACTAATTTCTATTTGTCCTCTTTTTCTATTCAATTTTTAGGTATAATTTTTCTTTTAAAGGAATTCTATAAAAAGACTTGTAATAATTATCTGTCTAAATCATACAACAGTGTAAAAAAAAAAATAGCTCTCCAAGGAGTATAAAAAAAAAATAGCTCTCCAAGGAGTGTAAGTTGAATTTTATGGAAAATGCAAGGTATAGTGATAAATGAACAGAGAAAAAAAATTCAGCCAAATATTAAAGTTTAGAGAAACAGTGGAAAAAAAATTTTTTTTGAAAATCAAACACAGAATGATCAGAACTGCAACTATGATAAACCTGGGTTGAATTTCAAGATCATTATTCCCCAAATTCTTGTAACCCAAAATAGCTTTTGCTTTGAGCCAAAACTAAATAAAGAGGAACATTTAAAACACACACACATAATAACTAAAAGGAACCAGGGGTCCCTGGAGTAATGGCTGCTCTAAGTCTGGGACAGGGAGCATACTGTAAGCCTAGAGCGTCCAGTGCCAAAAAGTAAGGAAGTGCTCAAAATTAGTGGAGACATGTCACAGAGGCTCCCATTAGAAAACCCGGGACAACCTGAACATCAAATACAAGGGATGCCTGGGTGGCTCAGTTGGTTAAGCAGCTGCCTTCGGCTCAGGTCATGATCCCAGCATCCTGGGATCGAGTCCCACATCGGGCTCCTTGCTCAGCAGGGAGCCTGCTTCTCCCTCTGCCTCTGCCTGCCTCTCTGTCTGCCTGTCTGCCTGTGCTCGCTCTCTAACTAATAAATAAATAAAATCTTAAAAAAAAAAACAAACAAATACAAAACGGTAGCTATGGAACTGAAGCCAATGAATAGGATAACCATGAATTAATAAGTGGAGAGAACTGAAACAAAGAAGGAATGACAGAGCTACAAAATCATCAATGGATGGTAAAAGTAGTTAGTGGTTCAAAGTATGATGAAGAAGATAACATATAATCTTGAAGTATTTCCCCACAAAAATTTTTTTTTTTAAAGATTTTATTTATTTATTTGACAGAGATCACAAGTAGGCAGAGAGGCAGGCAGAGAGAGGGGGAAGCAGGCTCCCTGCTGAGCAGAGAGCCAGATGCTGGGCTGGATCCCAGAACCCTGAGACCATGACCTGAGCTGAAGGCAGAGGCTTAACCCACTGAGCCACCCAGGTGCCCTTCCCCACAAATTTCTAATTAAATAATAATCTAATTTCTAATTTAATAATAATCTAATCTATTAATCTAATAATGATTATTGCCATAATTACCTATAATGATCACCACTATATGGTAGAGAACCAGAGGACATCACTGATCCAAAATATCAACATGAACTTCACCAATAGGGACATAAATCATGCCTCCTGATACAACACACTGAGAACAAAATATAGTTTCTGTGGTACTCATGCTCAGAATACATAACACAAAACTGAGTTGCATGGGCCAGGCCTGAGTGGCTCTGGGTTAAGCCTTTGCCTTTGGCTCAGGTCATAATCTCAGGGTCCTGGGACCGAGCCCTGCCATCAGGCTCTCTGGGGAGCCTGCTTCCCTCTCTCTCTCTGCCTGCCTCTCTGCCTACCTGTGATCTCTCTGTCAAATAAATAAATAAAATCTTAAAAAAAACAAAACAAACAAACAAAAAACCCAAGGTACATTCTACAAAACACTATTCTAAGGAAATACACAGTGAAATGCTTAGGGATAAAGGGGTCAATCTATAATTCACTCTCAGAAGATTCAGAGGGAAAAAAAAAATCTACACATGTATAGAGAGAGAATGATACAACAAACAGGATAAAGGATAAAGAACTGGTGAGTCTCACTCTGAGGTGAAGAGTATACAGAAGTTCTAGCCAGTAGTTCTCCCAGGTGGTCCAGAGCCCTGGTGGCTTCCCTCTAAGGATCTGAGAGGTGACACTACTTTTGTACTACTAAGGTGTTTTCCTTTCCATTCATTCTTTCACAAGTGCACAAGAGATTTTTCCAGAGGCTATACAGCATGTGACGACACTGTACATGAAATATGACAATATCTGGAACATCTGCTTAACTCAGTGAACCAGTATTTTCCAAATAATAAATATTACAAAGCCATGCATCAGTGAATGTAAGGTAGACCAATAGGTTGTTATTTTTTTAGATTTTATTTATTTGACAGAGAGATAAAGAGATCACAAGCAGGCAGAGAGGCAGGCAGAGAGAGGAGGTGGGGGACTGAGCAGAGAACCCGATGCAGGGCCCGATCCCAGGACCCCAAGATCACGACCCGATCTGAGGGCAGAGGCTCAACCCACTGAGCCACCCAGGCGCCCCTAGACCAGTAGGTTTTAATAAGACTATACAAAAAGTTCAGTGGCATGGTTTCAGATTCCACAATGAACTTTTCATTTTGTTGAGTTTCACTATAATATCAAAAAGGAATAGTCACAAGTAGCTGAAAAGACTACCAACATACTCCCTTTCCCAATTACATGTCTATGTGAAGACTCTTCTTCACGGACTTAAACCCTACAAACAACCTACTGGACAGACTGAATACAGAACTAGGCAAGAGTCCAGCAACAGTCTATTAGGCAACATGAACTGTGAAAAATGAAAACAATGTCACTTTTTTTTTTTTTTAAGATATTTATTTATTTGACAGAGAGAGAGATCACAATTAGGCAGAGAGGCAGGCAGAGAGAGGAGGAAGCAGGCTCCCTGCCGAGCAGAGAGCCCGATGTGGGGCTTGATCTCAGGATGCTGGGATCATGACCTGAGCCGAAGGCAGAGGCCTTAACCCCCTGAGCCACCCAGGTGCCCTACAATGTCACTTTTCTAACTAAAATGTTTCTGTGGTGGAAAATAAACATACTTTTTTATGAAAAATACTTATGTTAACAAGCAGTAGCTTTATTATTATTATTTAGATACTAATACTTCTTAAAAATGTCAGTATTAATTTCCATATAGTAAATACTGATGGATATAATGTACATAAACAAATCTTGCTTAGGGTCTTTTGATACTTTTTTTTCAAGATTTTAATTTTAATATTTTTATTTAATTTATAATTTCATAAATTATATAAGGTCATAATTTTAAATAAAATTTTAAATAAAATACATTTTATTTATTTATTTGACAGAGAAAGACATAGAGAGGGAACACAAGCAGGGGGAGTAGGAGAGGGAAAAGCAGGCTTCCCACTGCACAGGGAGCCCAATGCTGGGCTCAATCCCAGGACCCTGGGATCATGACCTGAGCCGAAGGCAGACACTTAATGACTGAGCCACCTGGCACCCCAAAGATTTATCTTACAGAGAGAGCGTGTGAGCCAGCAGGGAGGAGGGGCAAAAGTAGAGGGAGAGAATCCCAAGCAGATGCCACACTGAGTGTGGAGTCCAATATAGTGCTCGATTCCACGACCCTCAGGATCCTAACCTGAGCCAAAACCAAGAGTCAGACACTTAATCAACTGAGCCACTCAGGAACTCCTAGTTTGACACTTTTTAAGAGAGTGAAGGAATCTTGGGGTTCAAATGTTTGAGAACCATTGCCTTAATACTTTTCTTGCAAGCTGAAAATTCTATGAAAATAAAATGTTACAAATACATAGCACTCTAGCCAAAATGGGGACAATATGGGTATAAAAATAAAAAGATAATGGAGAGGATGTATCTCATGAGTCTACAATAATGTTTTAAAAACAAAAGTAGGAGGGGTGCCTGGGTGGCACAGTTAGTTAAGCCTCTGATTCTTGGTTTTGGCTCAGGTTGTGATCTCAGAGTCTTGAGATCAAGCCCTGCATTGGGCTCCCCCCTGGGCAGGGAGCTGGTTTCCTCCGTTCCTCTCCCTCTGCCTGTCCCCCTGCTCGTGCACACTCTCTAAAATGACTAAATCTTTAAAAAAAAAAAAAAAAAAGGTAGGCGATAGGAAGAGAAAGAAAAAAACCGGAAAGCCCTTCATAGAAGAATGGCAGTGAATTAATGTAGAAGGAGTAACACATTTGGAAAACCACTATTTTGCAACCCCCAATATAATGACAGAGGCAAGGGGTCATCATGGGGTAAATCACCAGGGTAAGACTGCTGGGAAACAGGAGCTCCATATACTTGAGTTCCAAGAATCCAAGGGGTTCCTGCCAGAAAAGTGTGACCTAAACCTAATGATAAGGAACCAATCTGTACTCTGCAAAGTATTCAATGTCATGAAGAAGAAAGGAAGGGCGGGAGGACCGTTCTAGAGTGAGATCATAGACTGAAAATAAAACAGAAACAGCTGTAAAGAACTTTTGGGCGGGATAACTGGGATGTCACTAAATTAATGCTGATTGTCTCAGTGTGCTAAGGGTACGATGGCTGTGGGGAAAGAACACTGCTCTGCCTTTAATGAGTATTAGTATGGCCTAAAGGGTCTAGGAGTAAAGTCTTAGTTTATGTTGGTGACGTATCAGAAGGTTTGACCAGAGGGAAGAGAGAAGGTGGCAGAGAGGCAGGCAAAGACAGCCAGGGAAGGAGTAATAAGATATTAACAGTTGGTAAACCGAGGGAAGGGGTGTATGGTTGTTCACTGTGCTCTCAATTCTTCTATGGGTTTGAAAATGTTCTAAATTAATAAAAAGAAAAAAAAATGAATAGAGAGCTAGAAGTAACATTCTCAGGCTAGAGATGCTGTAAATAAAAAGAATTCACACTCAGTTTTATTTTAGTTAATTCTACAAACAAGAAGTGCTAGGCACCTTATAGAACAGAGGCCATCCTTTCCTGGTTAATCCCCCACCCCCCACCCCCCCGGCACAGGGTGAAGACAGTGGAGTCATTTCAAGTTGGGATGGAGGCTACAGGGCCATGAAGGCACCAGGATAAAAATCACACCATCAGCCTTGTTTTACAACCAGCAGGCACCATGGACACAGACACAGACACAGACACAGACACACACACACACACACACACACGCAAATGCTTCTGGTTTGGAATGGCTGTCACATGGCCAGTCCAAAGAAAGAACCTGCTATTTGGGATTATGTGTAATACAGACTTATGAGAATCAACATGGCATTTTCTTCTTCGAAACATCTGTTACACTACATCCTTCTTTATAATGGAATTTCTTTTAATGGAATTTTACTTTTATAACCAAACTGAACAAATGTATATCAAGAATAACTAACTGCTTCAAACAAATTCCGTTTGTTCACAAAACAACTTATTGTTCATCTCAAGCCCTTCTACTATATGAAGGATGGAGGAAGAGAGTGGAGCCCATGGGCTCACTAATTCTCTTAAAGCTTCCTGGGTCAACTTCTGGTTCCTAGATCTGAGACACAAGGCACCAAGTCTACTCTCATTGCTTTTCTTCAGGTATCTTAACATTACATTAATAGTAGATGGTGTTGGGACGCCTGGGTGGCTCAGTTGGTTAGGCAGCTGCCTTCGGCTCAGGTCATGATCCCAGCGTCCTGGGATCGAGTCCCACAATGGGCTCCTTGCTCGGCAGGGAGCCTGCTCCTCCCTCTGCCTCTGCCTGCCTCTCGGTCTGCCTGTGCTCGCTCTCTCTCTTTCTCTAACTAATAAATAAATAAAATCTTAAAAAAAAAATAGTAGATGGTGTTGAAGATCATCATGATAACATGACTCCCAGCTAATCCTTGGGCTGGACCTGGGTAATAATTTTCTCACCCCTTCCTCTAGCCTTGGAATATGTGCTCTGCCCACCGTTCCCACAGCAGGAGCCATTTTCAAGGATGTAGCCTTGAAAGAATACGTGTTTTTGAGACCATCTGCGCTGTATACGTGGCTAAGCCCAGTTAAGGGCTCTATATAAACTCTTAAGGTTTGGCAGATGAGTGCCAAGATTTACTCATTTTGTGGCTGCCCAAGACAAGCCTTGTAATAAGTTCCCTTAAGTATTGAGACTGCCATTACCGATATAGAGTGGTGTGCCTCTTCAGTTTCTCTTTGCCCACCTAGTACTGGGGGTAGTCTGCAAACCAAGAGATGGAATTAAGTTCAAAATCTCCTAATTTTGAGATATTAGATATAGAACTATGTTGGGTCCACTTACTTTCTTAAATCTGACACTTCATTCATACACTATTTGCAAATGATGTATTAAAAATACTGAATCTCAATCTCCACAGCAGCTCTCAATGATTGCCACCTGGCTCATAAACCTAAAAAGATGTCATACTTCATTTTTTCTTGCTTTTATAAATTTATTCAATCATTTCTTACAACCAAGACACAGATATTGTTAGAAGTATTTGCCTTCCACCTGTATATACTCTACACAGCCACTCTGAGATGCAGACGTACACCTATCTGGAAGCAGGACTACCGTACCATTTTGAAAGAATCCATAGTAGTTCCTATTCTTTCCATACCTACATTTCCTTCCAACTATGGTTGTAATTTTGCTGAAGAGACCTTCATTACCAGATAAATCTGATTTTTGTAGAACAGCCCTGGTCCACCTTCAAAAAAATACGCACTGCAGATAACCTGTAACAAACCCAGCCTGCACTCATCTGTGGCAGCAGCCAGTGTTAAGAGCTGCCATAGGTAGGACTTTAGGAAAGTTGACCAACGGCTAGGACACAGACCATTTATTGTTAACAGTGATGAGATGGGCACGCCCCTCAACTCTACAACACATCATCAGCACTACTCCAACAGAGAAAGAGAAGCCAAAACCCAGGGCCCAGAAGGTTAATGCTGAACTGGAGATGAAGGCAACAGCTTGATTCTGGCCAGACAGGTCAAGCCTCAAGCTAGGTAGACAGAGGCTTACTGAGAGGGAGGCTTATTGTAACACACACCCAAAGTTCTTTTGCTTCTTGGTTTTCTTTTTATGCAAACCTCTGATCCTTACCTTGGAATTCAACATGATTTCCGGAGCCCTGTACCAACGTGTGGCTACATACTCCGTCAGGAACCCTGTGTGATCATGGTCTGGATCTGCAACACGGGCCAAACCAAAGTCACAGATCTAAGAGAGAGAGAAAAAAAAAAGGGGACACCTTAGAGACTCTAATGAAATTAGTATCAAAACATCATAAAAATAAAAAAAAATAACAATGATGATGATGATAAGCAGATGCTACCATTACTATGTAGCAGAAGCTTCACAGTTAAATTTTTTTAAAGATTTTATTTATTTATTTGACAGATAGAGATCACAAGTAGGCAGAGAGCAGGCAGAGAGGGGTGGGGGAAGCAGGCTCACTGCTGAGCAGAGAGCCGGATGTGGGGCTTGATCCCAGGACCCTGGGATCATATCCTGAGCTGAAGGCAGAGGCTTTAACCCACCGAGCCACCCAGGTGCCCTAACTTCCCTGTTAATTCTATATATTCATTCTTTTTTTTTTTTTAAGATTTTTATTTATTTATTTGACAGAGAGAGATCACAAGTAGGCAGAGAGGCAGGGAGAGAGAGGGGGAAGCAGGCTCCCTGCTGATCAGAGAGCCCAGTGCAGGGCTTGATCCCAGGACCCTGAGATCATGACCTAAGCCGAAGGCAGAGGCGTAACCCACTGAGCCACCCAGGCGCCCCCTCCCCTTTTAAAGATCTTATTTATTCATTTGACAGAGAGAAACACAGCAAGAGAGGGAACACAAGCAGGGGAGTGGGAAAGGGAGAAGCAGGCTTCCCGCTGAGCAGGGAGCCCAATATGGGGCTTGATCCCAGGACCCTGGGATCACAACCCCAGCAGAAGGCAGACGCTTAACGACTAAGCCACCCAGGCGCCCCTATATATTCATTCTTATACAATCCTCACAACAACCTGGAAGGCAGTGATGACCATTCAACATGTTGGAGATGAAGAATAAGCTGGAGGACTCTGTTAAGAGGCATCCTCATCTTTCATTATCTGCTTATCCCACAGAAATCTTGTTTAGGTCACTCGACAAAAACTGTTCTGGGTAAAAATAAAGTCACCAGAAACAGCCCAGGGTCCTTTCTCAGGCCTACTCCTGCTGGTCCCTGAGGATAACAATGCTAGATCAGCTCCTTGACCTACATTTGCCTTGCTTCTCAGACTTTACTTCCTGCCATTCTTCCACCTGTAGCACAAATGTAGGTACCTCCAAAGTTTCGTTTCTTTTCTTTAAAGATTTTATTTATTTGACAGAGAGAGACACAGTGAGAAAGGGAACACAAGCAGGGGGGAGCAGGAGAGGGAGAAGCAGGTTTCCTGCCACCAAGCAGGGAGCCCGATGCAGGGCTAGATCCCAGGACCCTGAGATCATGACTTGAGCCAAAGGCAGACACTTAACGAATGAGCCACCCAGGCACCCCATCCTCCAAAGATTCTTCCCATTTTCCTTCTCTTCCATGTAGTCAAATCCACTCCCAAAGCCTTACAAGAGGTTTCATATGCTGAAGACGAATTTTTTAAATTTCATTTTTTTTTTTGACAGAGAAAAAAAGAGCACAGACAACCAGAGGGAACAGCAGAGGGAAAGGGAGAAGCAGGCTCTCCGCTGAGCAGGGAGCCCAATGCAGGGCTTAATCCCAGAAACAGGGGATCATAACCTGACCCGAAGGCAGACACCCAACCGACTGAGCTACTCAGGCACCCCAAATACTTTGGTGCTACTCCAGACTCCAAAACATATGAAATTTAACTATAATATACAGTTGACTCTTGAAGAACATGGGTTTAAATTATGCAAGTCTGCTCACACATGGATTTTTTTTTTTTTTTTTTAATTTGTCAGAGAGAGAGAGCGAGCACAGGCAGACAGAGTGGCAGGTAGAGGCAGAGGGAGAAGCAGGCTCCCTGCCGAGCAAGGAGCCCGATGTGGGACTCGATCCCAGGACGCTGGGATCATGACCTGAGCCGAAGGCAGCTGCTTAACCAACTGAGCCACCCAGGCGTCCCATGGATTTTTTTTTTCAATAAAATATACTGGAAAACTTTTTGGAGATCTGCAACAATCTGAAAAAAACTCGCAGATGAATTGTGTAGCCTAGAAATACCAAAAAAATTAAGTTAGGTATTATTGCAGGAATACAGTGTATAATACATATGACATACAAAATATGTTAATTGACTTGATGTTTTGGTTAAAGCTCCTCATCAACAGAAGGTTATTAAACTTGGCGGGAGTCAAACTTGTATGCAGATTTTTATTGTGTGTGTCAGGGGGGGTGGCGGGGTGTTCGTTTCTCATATCCCTGTGTTGTTCAAGGGTCAACTACACTTCAACTCACACAACTGGAGGATGTTTTAATTCCTTGGCATCTGGAGAACTAACCTGAGAAAGCGGGAGACATGTTAATAAATACAGGCCAGAGTATAAGGCAAGGCAGCCTGGAAAACAGACTGTTTTGGAGCGTTACTACTTTAATTCAGTTAAGAAATATGAGCCTGAGCTCAGGCCATAAAAATGGAGACAAGGAGGAAAGGATATGGTTAAGAGATATTCATAGGACTTAAATGGATATCAATCTTTGCTTAAATATCCCAGAGTTGGGTGTCTCAACTCAACTTCGGAAAGCTCCCATTCACCTCACAAATGTCTTCCTCTAGCCTTGGACCTCGGCATTGCCATACAGTGCCTGATCCCACAGGTCCTGCAGCAGACTTCGATTACACCATTCAGGAAGGGTTATGTATGTATCTGTGGCTGCACAATTCCCATCAATCTACTGCATCTTGAAAAGAAGCAAATGTCACATCTGCTTTGCCAAGTTACTCTACCAGAGGCCATTTTCTATGTGTTTTGAGTGGCCTGATGAAGAAATCCTGGTCCTGCTCCGTAGCTCTGACACTAACTCTGGCCACTGTACTCTCGTAACTTCAGTCTACATTAACATCCACCATAAGCACCACCCTCACCTTTCAAAGTTGGCTTGCCAATCGATGCCATTACACTCCTAATAGTTATGGGCCTGTAAGAGAACCTGGTTGATGTATGGCCATAAGCTTTTATGTGGGCTCACAGTAAATACTAACTTTGGCCTGGCTGATCTTGAAGCTTTCAATGTACCTGGCACCCTGTTTGTTTCTTTCAAGCCTTTTCTACCAATTCCAGTGACACCAACTGCAGGAAGGCTTCCTAGTAGTCATGCCCAGGAGGCTCACTAGCAACATGGTCCTCTTTGGCATAATTTCCAACTCAGAGAAGCAACAACTGATGATTTCTTTCTACATCTGGAAGTGAGTCCTCTAAGCCATTCTGAGCCATCACCTGCCACATTGCCCTACCACCAATCCTTCTGGATTCTGCGGCTTGAATTCTTCAATGTATTTGTGACTCAGTGTCTCTTTTTAGGGCTAACACTTCATCTGATTCAAATTCAACCAAAGCTCACCATTCAGTCTGCCCTCTGTTGTATAAGTGGACACCTAAAGCCACATCTTGAATTGTAGAGAGAAGAAATACTGCATCTTGTCAGCAGTGCAAAACCAGCACAAACCCCAAATCATGGTCACAGATCCTTCACTGCCCCCATGCCTGATAGGACAGAGATTGGATGGGTCCAGACTTGATACACGGCTCTTCATTGGCTAGCTGAATTTAAAAAAAAAAAAAAAAAAAAAGAGTCCCAGATAGATTTAGAAAGCCAGAATATAAGAAATTCACATATGAGGGAGGCCATGTACTGAAGCTGGTATTTCCATGCTCCTCTTGGACTGTGGACAAAGAAATGAAAGCTGTGTTTTAGAAGGGTTGATTACATTCCTAATAATCTACAAAGACAGGGGATAAGTGGAATAACTTTAAACACAGTCATGACAGGTATCTTTTCTAAAAAGGGACACATCATTATAACCCCATCCTCCACGCTCTTCTTATAAGGTCTATGAACTTTTATCAAGAGGGCAGGATCTATCCTCCCTCCTCTTGAATCTGGACAAACCTTTTTAACAGCCTGAAACAAGAGAACATGGCAGAAGTGATACTGTGTGACTTCGGAGGCTATATCATAAAATGCAACACGACTTCCACTGGGCTCACTCTGTACTGGGGTACCTGGAACCCTCAGGAGGAAACCTAGGACACCTGGGCTGTATGTGGCTGTTCCAGGTGACAGCCAGTATCAATTGCCAGGTACATGAGAGGATTCCAGTCCCTAACTTCGCATATTCTTGATATCCAGACGCGGGAGCAGAAACCAACTGTCACTGCTACCCTTTGACTAATTCCTCATCCACAGAAACGATGAGCTAATACATGATTACTGTTGTTTCAGACCACTACTTTTCAGGTGATTTGTTACAGAGAAGAAAGAGCTAATACAGCGGTAGTGGACACAGTACTTGTGGTGGGAAAGGCACTCTCTGAGGAGGCCCCACTGACATGATACTGAACCACTGAAAAGATGCTAACTGTGGAAAGACCTGGGGAAAGCCAGAGCATGCCCTAAAGAATCTAGCTGGGTGAGTATGAGGGGAAGAGGTGGCAACTAGACCTGAAGCCTCCTAAAACAGCTCTTGAATTGACTGCTTCCACATCTCAACTATCATGACCTTAGCTGAGATTCAGTTTAGTTTGTCTGGAGTTAGGAAAACTAGCTTGGTTACCTGCCTGCAAGCTAATTCATCCTCTAGATTCCTGTCCAAATGCTGTTTCTAAAATATAAGTCACCTTTCTGGCACAAAATCTTTAACCAATCCTCTTTGCCTACTGAACAAAATGCATTTTTTTTAAAAGATTTTATTTATTTGAGAGAGAGAGGGCACATGAGGAGAAGGGCAGAGGGAGAGGGAGAAGTAGGCTCCCCGCTGAGCAGGGGCTGGGTCCCAGGACCCTGAGATCATGACCTGAGCTTGAGGCACACGCTTAACCGACTGAGGCACCCAGGCGCCCCAAAACCCTAATTATTTAAGCGTAACCTTCAAGACTATTCACATGCTGCCACCAAACTATCTTTCTAATCTCCTCTCTCCTACCATCTTCTCTGCTCACATCTGCTCCTACTGACTCCATACGACACCTGAGTTTATGACATAACTGTGCAATGACCTCTCCACTGACTGCCCTATCCATGCCATTCCCTTACCCTAAACCCAGCTTAAACGTTACCCCTTCTGAGAAGTTCCCCAGAAATCATCAACACCCCACCAAAGAACTCACTGCTCACTTTTCCAAACTCCTCTAATACTGTTAGATACATATTAAAGTACATCCCACAATCCATGACAGCTGTGCATATGCTCATCTCCCCCAGCTAAAAGAGAATCAAGACCCTAGAAAAAGGCAATAGTTGACTGACTTGTTATTCCTAAATGTCACATACATGGTGGACACTTGATGTTTGGTCAATAAATGACTTACTTCACATGCTTACAGGAAGCACAACAACTGGAGTGGATTAACTGGCACAGACTCTAGTGGTGACCATTTTTCACAATATCTGAATTACTGATAATCTTTTAAAAAATAAAAATCAAGGTACAGAGTTACCAGGGTTAATATCTTAGGTTAAACAATCAATGTTAGTAAAATTACACCATTCAAAGTGGCAATATTGAGGAAGAAGGACAACATAACCTATCATGCTGAATGCTGCAATATAGCTATCTTCTTAAGATTAAAACTAAATGTGCAGTTGTTCTTCATCCTCTCCCCGCAGGAAATCCAGTCCAAAAGCCCTTAAGGGGTTGGCCATGTGACATAAGGATCTCTTTGGGGTTGGGAGAACCAGAGTGGCCCACAGGGGTATGAGGAACCCAAGCGGAAATAAGAGGGAGCTCCAGATCAGGGCATGGTCTATGTGCGAGATGAAGAGGGAATTCATATGGGGAGGCAGCAGCAGCCCACCTAGAGTCTGAGACTCTGAGCAAAGTGAGCAGGGGATCCACGGATTATACTGTACAAACCAATTATTTCACTGGAAGTTGCAAAATGATTTTTTTAGTTTACTATTTGTTCTGCATTAACTAGCTGGCATTCTTTTTAAAGAGCCAATTCTTTTTTTTTTTTTTTTTAAGATTTTATTTATTTATTTGACAGAGATTTTATTTTTATTTATCAGAGAGAGAGAGAGTGAGAGCAAGCACCGGCAGACAGAGAGGCAGGCAGAAGCAGAGGGAGAAGCAGGCTCCCTGCCGAGCAAGGAGCCCAATGCGGGACTCGATCCCAGGACGCCGGGATCATGACCTGAGCCAAAGGCAGCCGCTTAACCAACTGAGCCACCCAGGCGTCCCAAGAGCCAATTCTTCATCAACTGGAGCTGTTTACCCTGATGCACAAACCATACTGGAAAGACAAGAAAAACGTTTCATCCCTTTCCTTTAGTGACTGATGTTCAGAATAGTAAGTTGATATAAGGGTGACCTTGTTTTACTATTTATATTCTCCCAGCCTAGCACAGGACATAGAACCAGTAGGTTCTCAAAAGTTATTGGTTACAATTTTTTTTTAAAGATTTTATTTGTTTATTTGACAGAGATCACAAGTAGGCAGAGAGGCAGGCAGAGAGAGAGGGGGAAGCAGGCTCCCCACTGAGCAAAGAGCCTGATGCGGGGCTTGATCCCAGGACCCTGAGATCATGACCTGAGCCAAAGGCAGAGGCTTAACCCACTGAGCCACCCAGGCGCCCTTACTGGTTACAATTTAAAAGAGGGAAATGTGGGGTTTAGACCTCTAGAAGATTTCACAACTCTATTCAGAGTCATCAATGAAAAGCTCATATGATTTAAAAAACAGACCAAAAAAAACCCACCGTAACACTGAAGGCTAGCAAAATTTATATGGTATTGACTAAACACTACAAAGGTTACAAAATTTAAAAAAAACATATTCATCATAATGCCATACAAAGGAAGGTATGGACAAATTGCATATGGTACAAGAAACACAAAATGAGCTCTAGCACTCCTACCTGGCTACTTTATAGGCTGTGCAAACTCAGATTTTCATTAAACAAAAGAAACCCCAAAGATAGGTTTCATTTCCTATCTTCCAGAATTCTCCTTCCTAGGCATAACCAGAACTAAAAAGGCTATGATACTAGCAACCTGGGACTCCAACTGGGATTTCTGTGGGCTCTGTCTAGCAAACATTAAGGACAAAGACTGCTAGAGACCTAATTCCACTGCCAGCTCCACTAGAAATATGCCAGCAAAATCTCCAAATAGATCTATAACCCTTGTGTTTCTGTGGCCCTGCGAAATAAAATGGGAGTCTACAAGAGAGGCTCCTAGAAGGTTCTAAGAGGTCAACATCTATTTGTCTCAGGGCTTCAGGTAAGTGCAAAGCAAGTTTATGGAAGTGAGAAAGAAATCTTACTATTGTTGACCTTGACTAGTATGAAAGTCAAAAGTTAACAGTCTAAAGACATTAATAACAGCTGATATCCTGAGGGCTCAAGAGTAAGAAATACTTTAGTAACAAAAGCCAATGGGAAAAAGGAAGAAAATGACATGACTATATACTTGAAAATTCAAAAACCCCTAAATGACAAGAGGTAAGATCACTGGTTACAAACTTTCTAGGCACAGGGACCTGTAATACAGGTATCATGGTCACCCCAGGGTACTGAGGATGTGATGGATATACGGTAATTTCAGAGCTCAAGCAAAAAAGACCCTTTTCCCCACTGGTGCTCTCAACCCTAATATATGCACCTAAATTGCCACCGCACTTTGACCTACCTTTGGGACGTGCTCACCATGACCAATCAGAGATGAAACACCATACCTCCTGAATATTTATGCCCATGTGAATTAAGCACACCCCATATGTACATTTCAAAATGTGGGTGAATTATGCTGTTGTAAATATCTATATAATCCCATCGTGCTTCTGAATTTCTGTGTTATACTGGGTTTTGAAAACAATACATGGATTGTGTGGATGGCCAACAACACAGATCTATCAATGTGAGTATAAATTTTGGTGAGTATGAATAAAATGGCCCTAGGTAAAGACAAGCCCACAAATAGTGAACAGACAACAAAGTAGTCTGGTTCTGTTTGTTTTCTTCTTAAGAATGAGCATTTTTCAAACAAAAGTTAGGAGTCAACTTTTCCCAAAAATATTATATACTGAAAATACTGATCGAGAATGTCTCTTCAAAAACAAACAGAAGCAATCTGTCATAACACAGTTATGGTAAGAAATAGAAAGAAAAAGGGAAGAACTAGGAGACAAAAAATACTGTAATTTTTCAAGAAAATCACTAAGAGCCAACAAAGTGTGGCTATTCCTATGAGCAGCTTCATTCCTTTTGTGCTCACCTGGCTTTTAGCTGCAGACCGATGGGAAAGGATCTGTTACACCCCATGTAAGACAAGAATCTAACTCTGTTGGATCCCAAGAAGTGACAGAGTCCAACCCAACTATATCTAATGTAGGAAGCTACCCTCTACTATGTCTCACAGAATGTTGGGTCACCCTGTTTCAAATACTCAATGATAGTGAATAAGCTGATCGACCACCTGGAACAGAACACTGACATTTTTATTAGATAGTTCCAGAAGGTTCTCCAAGATCTACCTTCAACCAACAGCTTCAGCTTAGTATCAGTGACTTCCTAATTCTCATCAAAAGCTGCAAACACAGAAAGCAGGCCTCAGTGTTTATGCACTAATCCCTTAATTTCTTACTTTCCTTTCTGTTGTTCCTTTTGCCTACTATGATACTCATTGCTCAACACAGCCATTCCCTTACTGAAAGCCTGCCCATCTCTAGAGGACCAGCATGGACACTACCTGCTTCCTGATGCCTCTCAAAGCCCCAGCCAGGACTAACCCACTCTCTCCTTTGCATTTGTACACTATTCTTTTCAGTATCTCAGTTACAGCAGATATTATTACAATAATCTACTGTTTATCAGACTTCTGACCTATGAGTTTTCAGACGACAGAGACAGACACTCCTCCCTCTCCCTTGCCAGGTATTCCTTAAGGGCTTCTCACAGGAATGTCTGTTAAACTGAAGTCCAAGAAATGATCATTGTTATACACCTAAATGCACTTTTAAAACAGCTTTGAGATATTATTTGCATACCACGTAATTCAGCCATAAATCAATGGTTTTGGTATTATACTCACAGGGCACACAAATGTTACCACCATTGAATTTTAGAATATTTAGAATATTTTTGTAACCACAGGAAGAAATCTTGTATCCATCAGCAGTGTCCCCAATCCTCCCCAATCCCACCTGCCTAGGATTTTATTATTTTTTTAATTTATTTTTTAATGGTCTAGGACCTTTATTTTTTTTTCCATTTTTATTTTTAATTAAACATATAATGTGGGACGCCTGGGTGGCTCAGTTGGTTAAGCGGCTGCCTTTGGCTCGGGTCATGATCCCAGCGTCCTGGGATCGAGTCCCACATCGGGCTCCTTGCTCGGCGGGGAGCCTGCTTCTCCCTCTGCATCTGCCTGCCTCTCTGCCTGTGCTCACTCTCTCTCTCTAACTAATAAATAAATAAAATCTTAAAAAAAAATCATAAACATATAATGTGACCCCATCACCCTCTCCCAACACCCC
>RCUC01164732.1:0-44557 GCA_003697995.1 Taxidea taxus jeffersonii
AAAAAAAATTGTTTTTTGTTTTTATACCATAAGATTGCTAAAATAGAAGTCCAACAGAAAAACAAGCTTGCTACAACGGCAAGAACTTTTCCACTCTTCTTCCATATTGGTCTTTTACCCCTGACATGGTTAAATAGACTTAAATAATATAGTATTTTAATCAAAATGTACAGCGTAAGTGTACATTTGGAGGAAGAAATAGTTTTTAGGTTAACATTATGGAGGTTCATATTAAGTACCAGAGTGGGAAAGAAGCCTTAAGAAGGGAAACCAGTGGTTCAAAGTCAATCTTCCTTATTACTGCCCATGTGGTCATGGGAAAGTTGTTTGTCATCTTTGAGCTCAGTTTCCTCACTTGTAAACTGGCCCCATGCATAATTATAGATTGTTCTGAGGATCAAATAAGATTCCTTGAAAGCAGGTGGTAAGCTGATATTTTACTGGTACTTTTTGTATTTTTGGTATTTAATGTAAACCATTAAGATGGTAAGATTTTATAAGCTGAAACTAGTCCAAAACGGAAGGCTTTAATATTACCTAGTATTTTAAGTGAAAAACTATAAATCTGAGTTATTTCACACGGGCTAATTTTTTCAAGAAAATTTGTGTTAGCATAATTTCCCTGGTGTCCTGCAGTTATCACCATTTAAATTTTTCCTTTTCTCATATGCTATAGCTTTAGCTTAGAATTTCTAAATTATGTCATATGTTATTCACCAGCACAGAGTCTACCTAAATATGCAAATTCCATTGACTGGGAAAAGCTGCATTGATTGAATTTGAACGAGCCCAAGAGAAAGCGTAGAACTGCTGCCTGTCTCAGGGAATTTTAAATGATTGTCCTGGGTTTAGTTCTACCTTTCCCTCCCCCACCCCCCACCCCGAACCCCTTTTAATTCAGTAAGAAAATACAGCACAGACTAACTCAGAAGTTCGGTTCTTAACACAAGTATGACAGGGGAGGCAAGCCTCAGTGTTTCCATTTGGAGATTAGAGTAGCACTGCCTTACCTTTACTGCAGTAATGTTTACAGGATAAATAACATAACACACAGTGAGGCTCATGGATCTTAAATTCCATCAGGGAACAGGCATAAACTAACAGAGGCTTGTTTGATGTGTGTTCTAATAAATAATGACTGTGCCCGCTGCCAACCCCCCACCTTGTGTCTGTAAACCCAGAGCCAAGTATTCTATTTGCAGATTCAGCTGGCTAATTTCAGCACAGACTATTGGATTATCCTGTAAATCTGAATTGTATTAAAGCAATACATTGTAAATAAACATGGGGAAATAGTCATCTTCTTTAGTAATCAAAGAAATGTAAGTAAAGGGAGACTGAGGTAGTATTTTCTTCTTACAGAATTAGCAGGAAAACAAACCAGCAAACTCACAAGTCCTGAGTGAGCACAGGGCATGCACTTAGAGTTGTAAGCATGTACACAACAGTGATGGGAATTAGGGCACCACTTACCCGAACCACCTGACCGCCTCTGTCAAGAACAGAATGGTCTATTCTCAAGGGCTAAACAGCAGCTGAAGTGTTCTCTTCAGCACGTCTCCATCCTGAGAAAGAGACTGTAGTGTATTTTTTTTTCTTTAACTTAAGAGATGTAACCACCAGATGTAGTGTGTTTCTGGAATGAGAGCTGGTGTGGACAAACCAGTGTGAAGGACATTGAGGGCACAAGTGGGGGAACCCAAGTATGGAATGAGTACTAGAGGATATTAATGATTGGTATTAATTTTCTTGGCTGTGATGATGTTATTTGAGCCATGAAGGAAAATGGTTTTTTCAGGCATACCTCTTGAAGTATTTAGCGGTGGAATTCCACGATGCCTGTGATTTACTTTTAAATACTTAAGCAGTTTGAAATGCAGAAAACTGAACCAAAATGTATTATGTTACCTAGAAATTCTACTCCTAGGAATTTTTCCCAAGGAAATAATTTGAGAAAAATGGATTTAAAATGTATAAATATCATTATGCATAACAGCAAAGAGAAATAACTTGAATGGCTAATAGTAAGAGAAGATAAGGTTAATTAATTTATTAAGATTAACTCCATAAGCTATCAGCTGGTGTTTTTGAAACAACAATTAGAGGGGCACCTGGGTGACTCTGTTGGTTAAGCATCTGACTCTTGATCTCAGCTCAGGTCTTGATTTCAGGGTTGTGAGTTCAAGCCCTGTGTTGGGCTCCACACTGGACATGGGGCCTACTTTAATAATAATAATAACAATAAGAAGAAGGAGGAGGAGGAAAAGAAAACAATAGCCAATTTGGAAAATTACTTATAATACAATGCTAATTTAAAAAATCAGAATATAAAATTGGGGAACTTATTTGCACATTGTTATACACGTGAGAAATTGTATGAAGGTGGTAGGGTTAAAGATGTTTTGTTTTCAATTTTTCCTTAGTGTTATCTTTTCAACAGAAAAATTGTAAATGTAAACAAGTACTACTAGAAAAGAATGTCAAGTCCTGAAATTAGAGGTTTTACAGATGCATGGCCTCAAAGACCAATCCATAATTACTCAGATGCTTGGTTCTTCTTTCTTTAGGACATCCTGGAGTACCTGGCGATCAGGGCTTTCCCGGTGTTCAAGGCCCCACAGGACCACCCGGAAGGCCAGGATTACCTGGTGCCTTTGGACCACCTGGGTGTCCAGGTATTTTGAAAGGAGCCTGGAAACTTCCAGAATACTCGTCTTTCTTCTAGTGTATCAGAAAGAGCCAACCTTCCCTTAGACTCTGCCATTTCCCAGACCTGTGACTCTGGACAAGTCACTCAGGTTTACCTGTTCCTCACCCATAGGGTGGAGTTAGTCCAGTCCCATGGGGCTGGTCTGGGAGTAAACCAAGATGACACCTGTCAAGAACCTAGCAAGGTGCCAGGCACAAAGTGAGGGGCTGACAGATAGAAGGGAAGAGATGGGTCCAGGTTCCCACCTGTTAAGAGCACAGATGACCTTCCCTGTGAAGGTAACTCATATCTCATCTGGGTGTCTGCAGAACCTCCCTCTCGTCCTCAGGTAATCAAGGGGTGCCTGGGCTGCAAGGACCTCCAGGAGAAACGGGGGATCCTGGGCCAAGAGGCATGGTGGGAGATCCAGGGGCACCAGGGCTCCCAGGAATAAAAGGTGAGTGGAAAGGAAGCCTGACCCATGAGGGCAAATTGACAGCGCCTTTCCTGTGCTAAGTGACACTGCTCTTGGTCATGGTCTTTCCTCTTTCCCACAGATGTCCTTAATTAGCTCCTTCTTCTTCTCACTCAGAGCTTCTGGCAGGGCATCTAGGCTCTCTACCCGCCTTTTACCAAAATGATGGTGCTGCCATCTTTGAGAACATTTCTCCCAGTGTTTTCTGTAATGTTTAGGCCTCTTCACTTATTCTCTCCTTAAGATAATTAAGCTTCTGTTATGTTCTAGATTGTGTGTTAGACACTAGGTGTACAATTCTGAAGAGAATTGACATTGTTACTGCCTTCGTGGATCTCACAATGTAGTCTGGGAGTTGTATTAAAAACATACTTGTAACTACATTTACCATTACATTTAAAAATATAAATGTAACTACTTTTAACAATTGTGTTATGTGCAGGAAAGAGAATATAAATGCTATGGAGAAAGAGTTACCAATATTCTTTATCTTTGTTAGATAAAGAAACACTTTTTCCTGGTTAAATTTTTGGTCTTTATGAGTAATAGAAAACTCATTATAAGTTTCATTACAATAATACCATATACCCTATTGTACATCCTGGTTTTTTTTTTGTTATTAACAAAGATCCATGCCCCTCCATTCCTTTATGATACTTACTCCTCTTCAGTCCATTTATTCCATTTTAGAAAAAAATGTTTTTCCGGGGTACTTTGTGTACACCTTTAGTGTAGCATGTATGTCCTATACATTTGTATGTTTAAAGGTCTTTCTCACCAAGTAAAATGTGATTTTTATATCCTTGGCACCCAGTGGATACCCAGTAAGTCTACTGGTTGGTTATGGTAAGTATTTTAAAATTTGTGAATAAATTAAAAATAGAGGGCTGGACAAATGGAAGAATGGACAGCTGAGTTAGTAGCTATGAAGTTGAAGGTCTTCACTTGAATAGGAGATGAAGAGTCAAGCCTTACTTGGTAGATTTCTACAACTAAGATCCTCTCTTCCCACCTTCCTCCCCTTACCTTCTGCTAGTTGACTCATCCATGTACTAAATTTTGGTTCAATAGAAATTACTTCCACTCGGAAGAGTCGGAAATCCCTCCTTTGGGCTTGTTCCATTGTTTTGAAAATCCAAATTAAAATTTTCCACTCTTTTATCTCTTCCCTCACCAAAGAACTTTTAAATAATGTTTGTTTTCCAATACGCAGTAGTGTGGTATGTATAACCTGGTGCAATTCTGCAGGGAGGGAGGCCCTTCATTCTGGAGCACTGGTACCTTATGTATTTCCATGTGGCCAAATATTATTTGGCTTCCGGTTCCCATAACTAAACAAGACATCTTTGTACTGTTCTTCTCCCTCTTCATTGACATTTAATGTGAAGTCCAGTGACTTGTGATAAATTTAGGATCTCAAGCAATGGCATAATTTTTTTTATTATGTTAGTCACCCTATTGTACTTCATTAATTTTTGATGTAGTGTTCCGCGATTCATTGTTTTACGTGGAACACCCAGTGCTCATTGCAATACGTGCCCTCCTTAATGACCATCGCCGGGTATAATTTTTTTATGTTAAAGGCTTATCTAGTGACTGTGGCTCTTTGCTGTCCCTGGAAATCCCTGAAGCCCCGGTGGGGCATTCTCTGACACCCTTTTGAACGTCTGGAAGATGAAATTGGTAAAAACCCCAAAGGAAACATTTCCACCATGAACCACTCCTACTGCATTTCCCCTTCATCTTACCCTCCTAGTTTAATAAAAATGGCAAGGATCCTCAAGCATCCTGGTGCCCTAACAATAGACACTCAGTTTGACTAAAATGACTAGGCTCAGGTTACTATGGTTTATTTTTTCCTGCTCTTGAATTAGTTTGCATTCATCACATCATTGCACTATGGTATGTCATTAAAAAACCAATAGCCAATGATGTTGACTGAGTAACAGAATCGCTCGAAAGATGATCTCCAACCACATCCGAGTTCTGTGCTATAAAATAAAGAGTTTGTCAAGAGAAGGCAGGGAAATGGCTCTGCCAGCCCAAACATTCACCCCAGCACGCACACACGGACGCTGCAGTGGTGCCTCCTGGCCATGCAGCGACACTGTTTCTCTGCAAACAGCCCAACGAAGGACCCGTCTTTAAAAACCAAACCAAACCGAACCGTGAATACATTCCTAAAAATGAAAACGTCTACAATGTAAATCCATTGTTGCAGTTTATCATGCTGTTATAAAAATGAACTGCACTCCAGCAGAAACACTTTGATCTGAGAAACTAAATATTTGAAGTATGTTCTAAATAAGTCAAGGGGACTGATTATCTTGTTTGAACAAACCAGCTGTTGAACTCCAAAGTTGTTTGCTCTGCTGGAACGGGCCATATGGATTCTGAGTCCTGCTTGTGTTCAGTCAGATTTAAACCCTAACTTAAACATATGCTAAAAATGGCTTGATTTGTAGATTTAAATGTTCAAGCACATATGCCCTCTAAAAGGAAGACACTCAGTTCCTCGTTGGGCATTCATGAGATTGGAATAATGATAATCCAAAGACAACTGCCTGCTCCATGGCAACAATCGTAAAGATGTGGATTGGGTTGTTTTAGCTGGTGGCAAAACGAAAGTTTCCTCAGAAAAAAGCACCTCGAAATGTCTTTTATCTGGATCGTGTTAGAGCTGTGGAAATCATGGGGATGTTCTCCCCCTTTCTCTGGGGAGGGGGGGTGTCCCTTCCGGCCCTGCCCCCACAGCACTTACCACTCCTGAAGTAATTGCCCATTTGTTCTGTCATGTCAGGGACTGCTTCTCTTGTGCTCTCCATTGTCTTGTCAGCAGCTGTCATCGAGTGTATTTGGGGATGGAAGCTCTGGGGGTTAGGAGACCATGTCTTTATGCTCTTGTGCCTCTCCTCAGTAGGCAGTCGTGTAGTTTCTGAACTAAAAAACATATATATCTTATTTCAGATTCTGTTTTGATACATTTTCAACTGTGTTCAACCATTACCTATAGTTACATGGGTCCCTTTCTCATCGCCTTTCACGTTCCGGTGACTGGCTGTCCCAGTTTGCCTGGGACAGAGGGGTGCCTCAGGATGCCAGAGCTGGGCAAGTCCCCCTCACACAGGGATGAGGTGGTCATCCCATTAAAAGTACAAACCTGTACAAAGGCCACTGGGGGTAGAGTGGCATTTTCAGGCTTTAGAACAAAAGAAAACCTCCGTGAGAACCTAGTCTCTGAGTGGGCTGGCTAACCAGGATGGAAGCTGTGATCCCATTAGGGCTGGAGCAGGAGGTTCGATTCTCTGACCAGGCTGGGTGGAGGGGAGAGCACCCCGGACTGTAAGGTACAGCCTTACGTGAAGGGTGTTAAGCAGGAGGACGGCCAGAGAGGTGAATAAAAAATCCTCATTACCAAGAAATGTGCTTTGTTAGCTTAATTGCCTCTCATCTGCTCTGTATATATTTTATGCATGAACAACTTTCTGATTTAGAAATGGGATTGATAAAAAGCTTTCAGTAGAAAGGAAAAATTGCCCTTAAAATCCTACCCAGATGTAGCTGCATTCAATTTAGAAAGATAACATTGGGTCAGATAAGGGTCGGCCATTTCAACAATGGTGAGGGGCTGGGCCTGTGACAGCCCGGGATCTGGATGCATTGATGGGACAATGGAGAGTTGGCAGAAGCTGAGACATTCCACCCCAGCTAAGTCCCCAAGCCATCAATCTTGGTGGCTTCAGCTGGAGATCAAAACACATTGAAATAGCAAAGTGTTCTCAAAAAATTTATTATCATTTCAGATAGATTGCCATAAATATCCAGATTTGGCAGATGAAGAAGGTCTGTGTGTTCTTTTGGTGCAAACTTGAAACGTTGGCTCATTAAGAGGAAAGGGGATTGAAAAATAAACTCAGCCAGAACTGTGAAAAGTGGTTAGGAAATAAGAGCTTTAGGAAAAATAAGGGTGCATTCCCATTTTGGCGGGTGGGGATGAGAGAATATGGCTCATTTGCACCAATCTAAAGTTTAAGTTTAAAAATAGAATAACCATCCATTTTAAGTACTGATAATAAATAGAGTGAAACTAGCTAAGTGTTCCCTCTTTTAATAAGAAGCCCACAGAGGACTTGCATTAATGAGTAGATAATAATTAGCACTTAAATTATTTATACACAAATGGATGCCTCTAACTTCACCAAATCTTATTCCTCCATAAATTTAGTAAAGAATGTATAACATGCAAATCGACATTGTACCCTCTCCTCCCGACAGCTTTCTCTCTGCCCGTTCACATCCCGACCCTCCCTGTGACACATTTTCTCATTCGCTCATTCATGCTCCCGCTCACCCATTCAACCAACACCTACTGAACACCAGCTGTGTGTCAATGCTAAATGGGGGCATGGGATGACTAATAAGACCCGATCTTGCACTCGGTTAATTTACCCAAAGTAATCCAGTCACCCAAAGACTCACTTGTTGCATGGTGTGGGACGGGCACCGGCAGAAGGGCGTCAAGGGAGCTCTGTGTAGGTTTCACGGGGTAGCTGAGGACCATTAGATGTGTGCTAGAACACTACGATTGCAAATGACAGGGAGGTGGCCCTAAACTGAGGACAAGCTGGGTGGCTCTCAGCCTTTGATGAAGATCCACTGATGAATTTGGAAGGTCACCACATTTGTCCGGGGGCTGAGCAGAAGATGTTTCCCCCAAATCCATGAGACAAGACATGTATGAATCACCCAGCAGAGGGCCCTGCTCCTGGAATTGTATCAGTCATCGCCTTCCTCCCTTCCTCCTCTGTCCTTCCCTCTGCCTGTCCCTTGTTTGTCTCCTCTACTCCCTCTCTATAAATCTCTACACTTACAGAAGTATCTATATGTTATAATATAAATGTGTTTTAGATACTTCGTGCATGTATATATTTATGAATATATAGAGTGATGGGTGTTCAGTGTTCAGTGACAACTTACTTTGGGAAGTCAGGCTGGTAGATATCTGTCTCCTTCGGGGACTACACTGATGCCTGGCAAAAAGAAATCATACCTCATTACAGAGACTGGAGTTTTCAGTGACCGTTAGGAAATAAATTGAGCTTCAGTAAAGAGGCATCAGAGTGGTTCATTTTTGAAAGAAGTCGTGGTGAAGAAATAGTGCCAACCAAACCTGCCCTGCAAGCTGCTTCGTTCTGAGTAGTACGGAACTTGAAGAAGAGTTAGGTAGGTCATGTATTCCCCAGTTTGCCACAGGCCTCACCTGTCCTTATTGTCTTACTACCTTTACCTGACTAGATCCCAAAGATATTAGTATCTACGGACCACAGTGGAGTGGACAGGTCCTGAGCCTGGGTGGAAGGAGGCCTGGGTTTGCTCCAATCCAATCTCTTTTCTCTCATCTAGGATAAGTTCGTTGTCGTAGAACCTAACGTTCCTTCCTACAAGAAGGTTCAATAATTCTAGACTGTATCTGGATAGAGAGAGAGATGTCCACAATATGGTCATAAACCAAGAGCAATATGTTAAAACCAAAGAAATGTGCTAACCTGTCTTGCAGAAAATGTCCATCAAATGAAAGTGTTAAATAAAAACCACTGGCATGGTTTTAGCCTTGATAATGACATCTAGACAGTGTGACCTCAGGGCTCCCGCCTGGAGAATCTGTCGGTGGCCATCAGCAAATCATCCCCTGGGTGATGCCCGAGCCCAGTGGCAGGTAAAATTCAACACTGGGTCTTCCCTGGTGGGTCACAGGCCTGTGATGTGTTTCAGGTCCCTCCGGGGCGCCCGGTCTGAATGGCTTGCATGGTTTAAAGGGTCAGAAAGGAGCCAAAGGCGCTTCAGGTAAGAGAAAATCCTTTGCCAAGACCAAACTGCAGTCAGCAGACTGTGAGAAACTGCCGGTATTCCCTCAGGACACACGATTTGGGGTGCTGAAACTAAGAAACTGGCTTAGCTGGGAGACACAGTACTGGACTGTTCTTAGTACTGAAGATGACTTCTCTAAAAAGGACCCCTGAGAAAACCCAATTTAAGAAGGAATAGTTGGTTTTCAGTGACTTCGGTTGATGTTGCTTGGAGCTATCTCTCTGCTGAAAATATTCTGAATAATTGCTTAGGTGGAGATCGGTTTTTAAATGCTACAAATGGGGGCGCCTGGGTGGCTCAGTGGGTTAGGCCTCTGCCTTCGGCTTGGGTCATGGTCTCAGGGTCCTGGGATTGAGCCCCGCATCGGGCTCTCTGCTCAGCGGGGAGCCTGCTTCCCCTCTCTCCCTGCCTGTCTCTCTGCCTACTTGTGGTCTCTCTGCCTACTTGTGGTCTCTCTCTCTGTGTCAAATAAATAAATTAAAAACAATCTTTAAAAAAATGCTACAAATGACAGTTGGGAGGTTTTTTTTTTCTTTTCGGTATTAAGTGTAGTGATGGCAAGTACGGCCACATGGGCCTGATGAGCACTTCTCACACCCTCAACCGGCTGCTGCCCAAACAAGTTACTCGAGCAGGTCGCTGTTACCTTTGCTAGCCCAGACAGGTTCATCGTCAGCAACTGCGTTTGAGCTTGTCCTGGGATTTTAGGATAGGGCTCGTTTGTTGCTTTAGTGTCTCAGAAAAACAGCCCACGGTCAGACAAGGCGGCTGGACTCTGCCACGCAGTTGTGACGGCGTTTGGCCCAGGGTTGGATTGCCGGGCCGCTGGGCTTGACACCACTGCTGGCGAGAGGCAGAATCTTGATACGTGTGGGATTAATTCCAAGGCCAAGAATTAGTGTAGGTCACAGAGAATTCATTGTAGAGGCAATAGTTGATAGCGTTGGTATGTCCTCCAAATAGTTGATAGCGTAGGTATGTCCCCCAAGAAACCAGTGACGTGCTTCCGCTTCAGTGTGGACCTCCTCCATGGGTATTACTTACATGCCAGCTTCCCCCTGAAATGTCAAACCAGTGTATTCAGTGTATTATTATTATTGTTGTTGTTGTTATTGTTATTCCTTATGGCTGGATCTCATTTGGTTTCACTCCTTCTGGGATAGAGTTTGGGACGTTGTTATGCTGTTGGATTTTTTTGTTTTGTCTTTGTCTTTGTCTTTGTTTTATTTTAACCGGGGAAATAATCGTAAAATAAGCCTATGGCTGACCTGCAGCGGGCCGTGTGATGGGGCGTGAGAGGGTAGGTGATGACTGACCCAGGGAGAGCTTACAGCATAGGGGCCACCACTGCAGCAGGCGGTCGGGCTCAGCATGACCCGCTGGGTCCCTGTCACCCCGTCCAGAAGCTGTTCTTATCCAGGAGCAGCAATAGGGACAAACAGGGAGAAGACACAGAACTAATGCTGTTTCCCTCGCTCGTCAAGGTTTACACGAAGTGGGCCCGCCTGGTCCAGTGGGCACACCCGGGCTGAAAGGAGAGATGGGAGACCCTGGGAGCCCGGGAATTTCTCCCCCAGGCCCTTCTGGAGAAAGAGGTCCCCCTGGCCCCCCAGGTAAGAAGCAGCATGCTTTGCCCCTCTTACTAACTAAATCCAAACCTTCCAAATGTGACGAGGCTGACATCAGAACACGTCCCTTCTCAGGGAGACCTGGATCACCCGGTCCTGCAGGTGCCACAGGAAGAGCTCCTGAAGGGGACATTCCTGACCCAGGTCCACCCGGAGATCAGGGACCTCCTGGCCCCGACGGTCCAAGAGGTATGAGAATATCCCGGCAAAGGATGGTGTCCCTCCCTTCCTTAGATGCTGCCAACCCCGGAGGGACGTAGGACCTGAGAATGGCAGAGCTGAAGCCCATGAGCAGCCCCAAGGATCTGGCAGATGGAAAAGGCGGAGTGTGAGCAGTGCCAGGCTATCAGAGCCAGCCCCGGGGTCGGAGCGCTCCCGCACCTGCTCTCCGGGTGCGCGCTGACCCTCAGCGGGCCTCTTCCGGCACCAGCACCAGTGTCATGCTGAGCACAAGGGTGCAGAACACGGGGCAGGATGGACTCTCACCCTGCCTGGTGGTGTCCGGCACCTGCCATGTGAACCACCACCCCCGGCCAGCTGACTGTGCTGGGGCCTGGCCCACACAGGAACAGAGTCTCTTCAGGAGCTGCTACTTGTTCCCTTTGGCACTTGGCAGGGACGATGGCCAGCAAGGCAATATTTCACGCAGTGGGGTCTGACCAGAGCCGTCCTGGGCCCGGGGACCAGAGCTATGGCGCTATGGGCTTTTGCAAAGTGCAGACAGTCATGTTCCTACTAGCTCAGAGAGCTCCTTTGGACAGACCCAACCCACTGCCTTTAAATCTTTAGGGTTTTAGTCAGGGTGGGCCAAAAGATTATGGGATTCTATTTGATGCTGGGACAAATTAAAATGGTCAAAAATATGCTAGGCAGTGTAAAGCTAAGTAGGAGTAGAAGTCAGGCTCACTTCCTGGGTGTAGACACCTGTTCTCAGATAGGATTAAACATTTAATTTCCATCAGCCCGATTTTTGTCAAAAGCCTGTCATCTATGTGTCTGTCTGCCCGTTTGTCCTTCTGTCTGTTCATCCATCCTTCTGTCTATCATATTAAAGCAGGGATGACAATACAAAGAAAAGCCATAAACCCTTGCTTCCAGAAGGGCTGGCTTGGAAGGGAAGGAAGGCTTTCTGTATGCTCATTTGTCTAACTGTTCATAACAGACCATTTACACCGTCTCCCAGCTTGGGGGCTCCATGAGACAATCCCTGTTTTGCTTCGGATATTGTTGACTTTTTTGTTCTTCTGATTCTCTCCGTCTCTTGCTTCCATTTGGTTACTTTCTTTAAGAAGCTCTCAGGTAACCTGCAGTCATATTTGTCTTTGACTGAAAGAAGATTTTTGCCTCCTCTTTGTGGTCAGGAGTGCCCGGGCCCCCAGGCCATCCTGGAAGTGTCGACCTTCTGAAAGGGGAACCAGGAGACTGTGGTCTGCCAGGACCTCCAGGTCCCCCGGGCCCACCTGGCCCTCCGGGACACAAAGGGTTCCCAGGATGTGATGGAAAAGATGGCCAGAAAGGTAGGAATGCAAGTTGTTCCTTAAGTAGTGCATGAAGACTTTTGTTATCTTGACTTTCAGGGTCTGGTGTTCTGCACCTCTGGGAAGTAACTTCATTTCCTACAGACATAGTCACAGCATTTCTGTAGTGCCCCAACTTTCCCAGAAAATCCTCAAGTTTGGGTAATATTTGGACGAGTAAGAAGAAGAAACACAAGTTCATCTTCAGCCCCTAATAACATACTTGGTAATCTTCTAGACCAGAACTGGACAACAGAAATATAACACAAGCTACACCTGTAAAGAAAAGGCATGGTAATCCCATTTTAAAGAGCAAAAAGAAATAAGTGAAATGAGCTTTCATATTTCCTTTAACAAATATATTCAAATATTACTGCTTTAGCATATCATCATTGATATAAATTATCAGTGCAATGATCAGGGCTGTTCCTAACGAACTAGTTCCTCTTCCAGATAAGACACTCCTCCTCCCCAGCTCTGAACCCTGGTGCATGTTTCATGCACACAAGACAACCCAGTCTGGACGTGCCATTTCAGGTGTTCAGTAGCCACATGGGGTTAGTGGCTTCTGTATTGGACAGGTGGGGTTTAGACTGCTGACCTTTCTGTTTCATATTTGTGAAAGAGTCTCTGTTATTGAATTCTCCCATTATTTAAAGCTAAAATACTTTTAAATTCACTTTTACTTAACTACTAATATTTGGGGGATGTTAGTTTTTGGTCACCAGGTTTCAGAGAATTATTCAGTTCATTAGAACATTTTTGTTGAAAAGGAACCAATATTGGTTATCCATTTTAACTCCTTTCCGTCACAGATAAGGAAGATGGATAGAGAAGCAACTGTCACAGTCTGCCCAATAACTGGCTGAATGTGAAATAAAGCAAAAGATAAGGGTAAACTGAAGACTGAAATTACCATAAGGCTGCCATGACTACAGTGCAAACGGCATCCTTGTAATGGTGCAGTGCACAACCTGCACAACAGTACACAACAACCCTCCCTCAACTTTATTAGCAATAAAATCAGTTTTAGAGAATGTGGCTTATAACTGCAGGTATGTGGGCTTCCAGTTATCGAACCCCAGAATCGGACAAACATGCAAGCATGCTAGTCACCAAAAGGAAGGAAGAAGCTAACTATATAACCTTGTTCCTTTCCCAAATAAGATACTCCTTCCCAGTTAGAGAATGAAACTTTACCTGGAAATATTCTTCAGGTTTGGGAAAACAGTATGCAGTATAAGTAATGGTGATCAAAAAAAAAAAAAAAAGGATATATAAGGACTTAGAAATATTGATGAAACCACTAAGCATGCTTCTTAACTCCCATTTCAGGAGGATAGATGGTCCAAAGAGTGTTTAACTGTGGAAAGGAGGAGAGAGTTTCTTCAGTTTACCTTTCAGACTTAAACAGTGGGACATATTTGATCTATTCCACAAACATTTATTAAGTACCTACAAAAATATAACAGTGAGCAGGTTTAAACAGTCCCCACTCTTAGTCAGTGTAGAGTTTCATGGGGGAAGACAGACATTCACACTAAAGGATCCACTAATATAAACTGCGGCCCGTGCTCTAAGTAAGGGACACTCTTCTATGACAGCACATCAAGAGCAAGTGGAGTTGGGCTAGGGCCCCAGAAAGGGCTTCCCTGAGGAGGTGAGGCTTGCTGGGCACAGAAGAAGAGAAGGAACCACACACACGGGAGGCACTGAGTGGCTGGCAGGGCTGAAGGAGGAGATTGTGAGGAAGAGAGGCAGGATCCCAGGGCCAGGAGGCACATCGTCCCACATGGCCGAACACCATTCCATTTTCTTCTCCCTTCCAGCCCTCTTGTCTCCATAGAAAGTTCGGGATGACAGAGCTTTTCATTCTACTTTAGTCTTGCCTTGATCATAAAACCATTTTCCTTATTCCTTTTGACCGACTCTTGCATTTCCTTCAGACAGAGACAGCTCTTCTCAGCTTTACAGAAAAAAGTGACAGGCTCACCCAGATTCCAAGGCTGACTTTGCCCTGATTTGTGTTGGGTTCTCTGAGTTCAGTCCACCAACTGTCATTGTCTCGATATTCCTCCATTCCAGTGTCTCGTCTTTATGTTCCTTTTAGGACCAATAGGATTCCCAGGGCTGCAGGGGCCACAAGGACTTCCTGGCTCCCCCGGGGAGAAGGGTTTACCTGGCATTCCAGGCAGACAAGGGCACCCCGGCCTTCCAGGTAAGCTCCTAATGCCTGATGATCTCACGCAGCAGCCTAAGCCAGCCTTTTGTTTCAATAAGTTACTGTGAGGGTCGACTTGAAGCAAGCAATTATTCTGAAATTGCCTGCAATTTCTAATGAGTTAAGCTGTATTTATTTCAGGCCTCACTACACAATCTTATGTTTGGTAAACTAATATTTATCATTAGAATGAGTACATTTGCAAATTAGGAGTTGATTTTACAGAAACATTTCTAGGTTAAATAAATCTGTGTTCCCTCACACAAGAGGCAAAGGCTGAGTTGATTACTCTATGTGAGGACCAGATTCATTTCTCTCCCTGACTTCCCACTGATTTTCCAAGATGTGTCATTTAGCTTTTTCTGTAAAATACATTAGTTCCCGCAAAGACAAAAAGGCTATTCGATTTAAGCTCAGTCGACAACATGTTTTCAGCAGAGGGTCAAAAGTAAGCCAAGAAAGAGCTGGAAGGGCAAACAGACATGCGTATTTGAGATTGGCGGAACTGCTATCTTCAGGGATCCTAAACCAATATTACAGTAATGTGGTGTCAGCTCGGAACATTTTGCAATCTCCTAAATTATGTCGGTAGTGCAAAGAATAAATAGACTGCAGTGCTTCATGACGGATCACAGAACAACATGACAACGAGCTTACACTTGCATTCATCTCCTATTTCCTTTCTGCGCAAAACCTATAAAACTTGGCTACATAGTATGAAGTTTTCAGAAGCCTGCCAATGAACAGAATTTCTATATATGTTAAATTAGGGCATATTTGCTGTAAGAAATCAGCTCATTTTATGGTGTGCAAGAGAGCTTCCTTTTACGTTTTTCGAGACGTGAAAGCTCTGTTACTGTGTCCTAGCCGTTCTTGTCAGTAACATTGATGTGGACTTCGTTATGTAAATAAGATGCCATCATTCTGTTCATCACTGATGCCATCCTCAAGTTATTATGTATCTTCTCAAATCACCCATGTCACTTTGGTCCTAATTTGCATATTTAAAATCTCTTTCCACCCCATGAAAATCGTTGCGTGGCTTCATTCTTTGACTTTGGATCTCTCCAGGTTCCAGAGGTAAGAGCTACTATAAAATTAGTAATTTGCTCTAAATCGGGCTTCTACTTGTTTCTGTACTGGCCTTTCTCACCTTACTTGTGGGTTTGGTTACTTTGTTACCTTGTTGCATTTTCATAGATGGGGTGCTGTAATTTTATGAGGCATCAGTGCTTTGGCTTCCTCATTACAGATATGGTAACCCCACATTAGAGCATAATACAGCCGAGTCTCATTATAGGTTGTCAAGGTGGAGTAGACACTCAGCTTACAGAATTTCAATTCAGACACAAAGAGTGTGTGCTTTCTCTGTCAAATGCTATGGTACATACCCATGTAAGTTTCTTTTATAAATTCTACAAAATAAATACATAGAACATCCCTAAAATAAGAAGTATCAGCAACATAAAAAGATGGGTCCTTCACACCCAGTAAGGGGCTCTGACAAGGTTTTCCCATAACATCGAAGCCCATTTCCAAGGAACAAATTTCTTTGTGTGATACAATGAAAATGCTGTTATTCTTTTCAACTAAGTGTTCACCACTATGCAGAAGCAACGTATTATTTTGTGTCTGGGGTTTCCAAAGAGACTAAAAAGAGTCTCTTAAGAGAAGAAAAATATAGTGAGGGCACGCATTTGTCCTTTCCAAGCATCTCTTATTAACCATAATGAAAATTTGCCCTGAATGCAGGATGCTTACACAAGAGACACTTTGGCCCCTTTTGGCTCCTGGTTTATTAAAAAGTAAAGAAGAGTAAAATCAGAATTTAAAAAGAACCCTACTATTTTAAATGTTTATATTTAAAAATTATAGTTCCGGGACACCTGGGTGCTCAGTCGGCTAAGCGTCTGCCTTTGGCTCAGGTCATGATCCCAGGGACCTGGGATCAAGCCCTGAATAGGGCTCCCTGCTCGGTGGGGAGTCTGCTTCTCCCTCTGCCTGCTGCTCCCCCTGCTTATGCCCCCTGCAACAAATAAATAAAATCTTTAGAAAATAAAAATAAAAATTATAGTTTTATATTTAATGTTTCCACTTCCATCCTCTTAGTAGACACTAAGACTACATACATACAGACTCTATGACTGTATGTGTAAACTCACTTGAAGATAACATTAGAACCCTGAATATGAAGCAGCAGCCAGATGCTCCCCCCCATCCCTCATACCCTTACTTGCTTCCTTCGCCCCACCAGAATTCACAAGGTGATTCAGGGACAATATGAAGCAGTCACTTGCATCTCCCTCAAGTCACCCAGAGTAGAAAAGCCACATTTTATATTAAACTACGTGCTGTAAAAATATACCCAACTCTGTTGGTTGTGGTTTCCCACAATATTTTATAAGAGATTAAATTCCAAACAGCTGACAAGGGTTCAAGTCTGGCTTTTTGTTTTGTTTTTTAAGACTTATTTATTTATTTGAGAGAAAAGAGAGAGGGAGCATGACTGATGACTGGGGGAGGGGCAGAAGGAAAGGGGGAGAGAGCCTGATGTAGAACTTGATCTCAGGACCCTGAGATCATCACCTGAGCTGAAATCAAGAGCCAGACACTAAACCAGCTGAGACACGCAGGTGCTCTGGGTTCGAGTCTGTTTTGCACAGACATACTGTATAACTTATGTTGTCACTGCGATCACAGTTTCTACAGTTTTCTTGCTGCCTAATCACTCTATTCTTAAACTTACTTTGCACATTTGCATGAATTTTAAGAACACCACACAACTGATAAGCAGCGTGTGGTGCTTATATTAAGAGATATGTTGTATTTCTTGGAATTCATCACACAGATGTGAAGAGTCCTGTAGGCAGTATGGTATCCTGGATAAGGGCACAGGTTTGGAGGAAGGCCAGCTTGCATTTTAATCTAGACTCTGCCACTCACACCATTAGCTGTGTGACCTTAGATAGTCACTTATTTACCTGAGCCTGGGTTTTCTTATATGTTATATTCTAATAATAGCAGCACATACACACACAGGCTTGTTGGGAGCCTTTATTGTGAGGCACTCAGCAGGGGGCCCAGTACATGAGACGGCATTCAAGAAGGGTTAGCTGTTATCCTTATTGGTTAGCATTATTATGATTTCGTTTCCCTGTGGAGTATTTGCAGGGTGACTGAATGAAGCTTTAGGAAAAATACTTTAAAGATGTGAACATGAAGGAAGAACATGCAAACCTTTAGAGCAGTGATTCTCCAACGAGATCCACAGATCAGCAGCGTCAGCCTCAACGGGGAACATGTTAGACACACAGATGTCGGGGTCTACCCCAGACCTACATGCTCAGAAACTCTGGGCTCTGACTCCTGCCTAGATGATGCTGATGGACTAAAGTCAGAGCTACAGCTTCTTAGTGCTGAATAGTGATGAAGCCCCGGCTGACACTGGAGTCACCCCAGGAGCCCTCCCACTGCTTCTTGTGACCGACACCCAATAAAAAGTAGCCCAGGGGCACCTGGGTGGCTCAGTGGGTTAAGCCTCTGCCTTCGGCTCAGGTCATGATCTCGGGGTCCTGGGATCGAGCCCCGCATCGGGCTCTCTGCTCAGCGGCGAGCCTGCTTCCCCTCTCTCTCTCTGCCTGCCTCTCTGCCTACTTGTGATCTCTCTCTCCCTCTGTCAAATAAATAAATTAAAAAAAAAAAAAAAGTAGCCCAAAGACAGGAAATCTGGTGAAGGTCACCAAAGTGTCCTTGCCCCAACGAACCTTCACTATTCTGTACTTGTTTCGCTTCCTCTGGGATCCCATTCAGTCAGTCAGCCAGTCATGTATTTAACACAGTGATTTCCAGAAGTTTCTCAGGGGCCCCACGGTGAACAGAGTCCTGCCTTCATGGAGCTGAAGTTGGGTGGTTGAGCTCTGATTCTTCGGTATTGTGTCAGCAGTCCATCTAGCTAGAGGGAGCAGAAGGAGCTTGTGTGTAAGGTGGGAGTCCTTCACACAAGCAGTAATTGCAATTTCAGGAGAACCAGGGCCGCCTGCCGATGTGGAGTCCTGCCCTCGAATCCCCGGGCTTCCCGGTGTACCAGGCCCAAGAGGACCAGAAGGAGCCATGGGGGTCCCTGGAGTGAGAGGGCCCCCGGGACCAGGTAGGAGGCTGGGGCCTTTTGTTCATTGTGTACATCAAATGCTGCTGGAATGAACATCGAGGCATCTTACTGTGTAGTTTTTAGCATGGAGTCTAAACACCTCATGAGTAGGAAGCAATGTAATGTCCTCCCCTTAGACAGTTTTCTGCATTTCTCCCAAGGTTCGATCATGTCCTGCTGGATCGGCACAAGCTTGCTCGTTTTATGCTGAACTCGTACTTGAATCTCTCCCACTTGGGCAGCTTTTGGGCATGAGGCTTTGAAGCCTATTATACAGTAGAGTAGATGCTCTATTAATAGTCATTAATAGCTGTTGACTTGATTTTGAATTACAAATACTCGCATTGGGGCTCAGTGGAGCAGAAACACCCTAGGAGAAGTCTCACTTGGAGAAGGATCTGAGGAAAGGGAAAGGGTCAACCTAAATTATGGCCACGACCTTGAGTGTTCATTTAATTGATTTGAGCATTGCTCATGTTAGGGTCGCAGGAGCCTTAGTTAAGTACTTCAACCAAACCATTCCTTTAAAAACTATCTTCCAGATGCTTTATTTGCTCTTCACAGATCCCTACCACACTGGTCATTGACAAAGTTATTAGGGAGTCCAGGCTGGTCAGCTCAAGGTCACTGATCTCTTCAGACCAATTGACGGTGCCCATGGTTCTAGACCACCTGTGTGCAAATTACCCGAGGAGCCACAAGGCCGTTCTCTTTCTTGGTTTCCCACTGTCCAGGTGTGGCTCTGGCTCTTTCTGGTTTGGGGCCAAAGGAACTGGAAATAGAACTTGAGTTTGGGGCCAAAGGAACTGGAAATAGAACTTGAGTTTTGCATCGTGTGTGTGTGTGTGTGTGTGTGTGTGTGTGTGTGTGTGTGTGTTTTTCTCCCCCAAAAGATATTCCCTCTGCTGGTGTCTGAGTAGTTGTTGGGTAGTAGCCAGAACCTGGAGCCCCCCTCAGACTGGTAGAGGGTTGGTTTGTTTTTTGTGTGTTTGCTGCACCACATCTGTGTTTATGCACCAAGTTAATTGGGTGTCAGTTGGAGCAACTTCCATTTTCTGGCGTGGGGGGCACTGGGAGGTGAGCGTAGTTCTTTATCACTCACGGCATGGATCGAGCTCTCTATCCATCAGAATCACTCCTCACTCAACCTACTTTTAAAACCAACCCCCTTGTGGTGTATATAATTGCAACTGAGGGCTGGGGCAACCGCCCCCGCCCCCACATACACATACCCCTTTAGAAAAATCCACTTTCAAGTAGAAGATATGGCTGGTAATGGGGTTCTGCGAATGTATTTCAGTAAATACTTCCATATCCTCTGCACTCTTTAGAAAGTGTGGTCCTAGGCATTGTGGGAAATACAGACGTGACTAAGATGTGTGCCCCCCTCCCCGCCGCCCCAGTGCCTCTAACCTCATGGCAGAAAGAGCTGGTAGAACAGAAGTAATTCTAAATAATGAGAGATTATAATTTATGTTTTCAAGGAGTTTCTGGCAAAGGCCTGAGGACAATGGGACAGGGAGAGGTGAACTATAGTGGGGAGGGCTGTAGGACAGCTGAGACTCAGGCAAGAACTGACCTTTGAACAGAGCCTTTAAGGAAAGATGGGGCTTTGAGGAACCAGAATTCTCCAACAGGGAGATGGCAGGGGCACAGTTGGAGCAAGTCAGCTGCATCCTTGCTATGCAAATTGTGGTCCAGGACCAGCAGAACTCAGGCACAGACCTGCCAAGTTAGAATCTGCATTTTAACAAGATCCCAGAATATTTGTATATATATTCAACTTTGAGAAACCCTAACCATATTATATGAGTGGGGTTCTTAAAACAGTCAGCTAAGAGTGACACCATCCTGAGGGACTCAGTCCTCGCTGTGGGCTCAAGTCATCTGGAGGGGCTGGAAACAATAGCGATGCCTCCTCCCAGACCAACGGGATGCAGAAGGCAGAGCCCAAGGATCAGCCTGTTGGAAGAGCTCCCCAGGTGACCCTAGCAGACAACCAGGGTCGAGACCCACCGCTGCCTCCGATACCAGTTGAGAACAGCTGGGTGGTTGGGCTCACCCATGATGGAGACTTTGGAAAAGAACCAAAGAAAGTAACTGAGAAGAAAAACCAAATCACCAAATAGTTATCTTGGGGACATACAAGATTCTCTCTCCATAGACTGTGAGCTTCCGAAAGGGGGCTGACAGGTGGCTACATCTCCTTTCATCTCTCATTCTGCCCGACCTGGGGTCAGATGGTCTCATCTAGTTGCAAGAGGCCTCAGAAGTGTTCTCTGGCTCCCTGTGTCCTCTCCTTACTGATATCACTGACCCTGCCTGCTGGCAGTGGGGATACCCGAGGCCACCGTTGTGCCACAAAATATGACTTATGTGGGGAAAGAAAAAAAAAAAAAAACAGGTGCACAGCCTTTCCCAGAAGATGCCATCCCTCCTTCCCATGCTGTGCTGCTCCATGGCTCACCTTCCCTCAAGCTCCTTTCTGCCCTTCTCCCAATTACCCACTCCCACGCCAGTGTTCCCTTTTGGCTCCCTCTTCTCTGATGTGGCCTCCACCTCTTGGCCTGCAGTGTATTCCTGGGCCCCCCTGCCCTGCCTGTTTCTGTTGGCCAACCCTGGATACATCGACCACACTGTCCAGTGGCTGAAAAGTGACAAGTCTATCCTGAGGGTCTAAAGTGTCTGAACCCTGACTGACTGGGGTCATCTGCAGGGCATGGGGCTCATCATCTGTCCTCTCCTGAAGGTGATTCTTTCAGCTCGGTGTTGGGGGTCATCTGTGCCATCCCCGAGGTCAGCTGTGAAGGATCAGCCGCCACTAGGGAGGACCATCCCCACTTCAAACGATGTTGTTGGCTTCTTCTTGTCTTCCTTTCCGAATCTTTTCATTGCCAAGCTGATTTTGTAACCTGGTGCTGTAGCCGAGATCTATACAGAAAAAAAAAAAAAAGAAGTTCTGCCCAGTGTGAGCAGGTAACAGCCACCTCAATATATCTTGTGTCTGTTAAGAGTCTTTCACCATGGAAGGTCTCCTGTTTTTCTGTTCACACTTCTCTTTGATCGACAATTTTTCCTTCCCTGGGGGGCTCTCAAAAGGCTGGGGCTTCCTGGGATGCACACAAAGGTGCTTTCCATATTGGTTTGAACTGTTACTGCCTAATGGACATCCCCACATCCTGTTAGAGTGTTTAATCTTCAAGGCAACATGTGACGCTCTCCGAGGGGTAATCCATCAAACACTTTTAGATATAGCTTTTATATAGGGCTTTTAGATATAGCTCTAGTCCTTAAAACAAGTTCCAAGTGGAGAACAAGTCCACATAGGGAAAGCCATAGGCACACAGCTCAGATAACAAAAGCCTTCCTTCCTATCTCTGGCAATTGCCTGACAGTTTCTCCAAAGGGAACGAAGCCTATATCACAATATCTGGTGGGGGAACTCTTTCCCCAGATCGACAGTGATCTTGCCGTACATTGATATTTCAGGAAGATGCCTGCTGCCTTTTCAATGATCAGTCCGTTCGCTGACTTGTCAGCACTCGGGCAGCCCTTTGCAGAATAGCGCAGTGGCCTCATGTTGCAATCATCTCGTGGGTGGGAGAGATAAGAGAATGCTCTGAGCTCACCACCAGGGCCCTGCATTCCTTCCAAAGGAACTAATGTCCTTGAAGCTGGTGGCAAGGGATACGCCAGCCAGCACACAGCAGCCCCATCTGGAAAGAGGTTTCTGCCCAGTTACTAGAAAGTAGAGGACGTCTCTCACCCAGAAGGGGCGAGGGAGGTTTCCTTTCTCACTTACTGAAAGATAATGACAGACAGATCCCTGTCCAGGAACTGCATGACAATCCAAGAGAATTTGTTTAAAACCCAAGGAAGCAGAAAGTGAAATGACTGGGGATACCCACACCAGCTCTACCAGCATGGATGTAAGGGGAACAGACTGGCTGGTTGTGGGGACAGAAGAAGGAGGTTGGTATGGCACACTCCCAGGCAGGCAGTGGTAAAGCAGGATTTCCAAAGTGGTGAGGTTTGGAGGGGCATGCATTTCAAATGGCTGTAAGAGGGGGTCCCGTGTGAGACAGCAAACTGAGTGGGACATCCAGACGATCACCTGAGCATGGCCGTCCCCTGCTCTCAACCCTCAGGTGGCTTCCCATGCCCTTGAAGAACAAGTCAAAGAGTGACTGGTTTTAGTTGGTTGGTTTTAGTCTAATTCGTGGCAGAGAGAGAGAGAGCGCGCGCGAGGAAGGAAGAGAGATTAACAGGTAGAAATCAGAATTCTTGGGAGGGTTAGTAATGCAGGGAATTCAGTAATTCAGGCTAATGGGAATACAGTCCTCTACAGGCAAAGACCTTGTCTGCTACCCAAGAGAGGAGATTGTGGCTGATGAATTAATGCCTGGACAAAAGTGACCAAACACAGAACCCCTCCATTATCAGTGTGACTGCTGCCTGGCCCCCGGTTTACATCCTTCAGGGGGTGCACCTGAGCTCCGCAGCCGGTCAGGAAGCAGGCTGGCGGCTGATGGAACCCCCTTGGGCCCTTGGGCAAGGTTCCTCCACATGCCGGATCAGCTCTGCCATCTTCCTGAGCCTCAGCATCTCCCCTGGCAGGCTGGCACACAAGAGCGCCTGGTCATGGGGCTGTTGAGAAGACCAAATTGGCTAATCCACATAAAGGGTCATACCTTCCACCTTGTAAACTCTGAATCATCATTTTAAAAAATTGCTGCTCTTATCTTCCTCCAAATGGAACTTGACTCCCAATTGAATCCTATTAAATTTTACTTATTCCTCTGCTAAGCTTTCTAAGAAAATCATTATTAAGGATAATATCTAATTACAGAAATAATATATGTTCGATATAAGAAAAATAAACATGAGAATATGAAGAAAGGTGAAGGCCTCTCCTCCAGCATCTTAAGCAAATGACTTGACCTCTCAGAGCTTAATGACTCCACGACCAAGTGGCGGTAGTACAATCCCAGCTCCCTGTATCTGGGAAGAAGACATGAGCGAATGCAGTGTAGTCCAAAGGGGGAGCCCCGGGCCAGAAGTGCTAGCAGGTGTTCTACTGTTCTCACCACTGGCATCACAAACTCTCATTCAGGGTGCAAAGGAGAGGCTGGGCCAGATGGCAGGAGGGGCAAGGATGGCCTCCCAGGGCCCCCTGGGCCTCCTGGAAGCAAAGGGGACGCGGGAGAAGCCGGCTGCCCTGGAGCACCAGGTAAAAATTTTGAGCTTCTCTTCTTTCCGTGGACACCGTAGATCTGAGAACTGTGTATGAGATCCCTGGTCTCTCGGGCGGCTTTCCAAACTGATCCTATGAAAAGCATTTGCCTTAGATGTGGACTCACCAAGTATTAGGGAGGCAGAAGCAGCAGGAGCGGAACAGGATGACTTCCCCCACGTTCTGACCAAACCTCAACCGTTGCAAAGATGAGTCAAGGTCCTCTCACCCATTTAGTATTTCCCTAAACTACTACCTGGAGCTATTTTAGCTGTTGCCTTTCCCAAGGCAAGCCTGGCATTGTGTGTGATCACCACCGAGAGGCTGTGAGGAAGATGGGGTGGCGAGGTGTTCTCACCCTCCACAACTGGCCAAATTACTTGGCCTCTGTTTTCTGAGTTCACTTCATCTTACTGATGCATTTATATAGAATACAAGGCTCCTTCTTTTTTTCTTTTTTTAAGTTTTCATCTATTTGTCAGAGATCACAAGTAGACAGAGAGACAGGCGGGGGGGGGGGGGAAGCAGGCTCCCCACTGAGCAGAGAGCCCAACGTGGGACTCCATCCCAGGATCCTGAGATCATGAGCTGAGCCGAAGGCAGAGGCTTAACACACTGAGCCACCCAGGCACCCTACAAGGCTCCTTCTTAAGAAAAAAATCAGGGAGTAGGCATTGGGTGAGGAAAGAGATAAGACATGACAGAAGAGTCATTTTAAATATAATGTGCCAGGTAATATGGTGGCTGGAGGGGACACAGAGGCTCTCCCAGGTGGGTAAGGAGAAGGAGTGAAGGGGGCTAAGGATGTCTGTAACAAAATGCAGCCTGCAACTCAGCTTCAGCCAGCTGCTGCGTGTAGAGGGGAGAGCTCCATGCTGCCTATGCTCCACTTTCCAAGTCCAGGACACCCAACCGTGCAGTCTGGACAGGTCAAATGAGGCACGAGAGCAACCCCGGTCCAGTGCACAAGCTCCTGCATTGTAACTTCTGGTTTACAGCATAGATGGGGAGACCCTGCCAGTCTTCCAGAAACGAGTTTAAAAAAAAAAAAATAAACAATTTTTTGTTTCACCTTTGCTCTTGGCAGTTAGAGGCAGCCATTGGCCTCCTTCAGTGGGTCAGCCCCTTAGAGATGCACGGGGGACAGACCCCACTCGAATTGTGGAGAGCTCTTCATTTGCACCTGCCAGCAAGAATGCCAGAACTAGGCCTTCTTTCCCCCTCCCAAAATAAGGTCCAAGTGGTGCAAGTGTTTGTTAAAACAAACCCCCTAACCTGCCTCCATTTTTTTCTTTATTCCTCCAGGCCCTCCTGGGCCCATTGGGGACCCTGGGCCCAAAGGGTTTGGGCCTGGATACCTCAGCGGCTTCCTCCTGGTTCTCCATAGTCAGACAGATGGAGAACCCGCCTGCCCTGTGGGCATGCCCCGGCTCTGGACGGGCTACAGCCTCTTATACCTGGAAGGACAGGAGAAGGCACACAGTCAAGACCTTGGTATGTGTGGAGCACGGGGTCACTCCCAGAAAAGCAGAGTACAGCTTTTGGGTTAATCTTACAGACTCATCAACGTCTGCAGTGATCCCTCCTCTCCTGCCGAGTTTTTTCATTTGAAACAACCACACTAATTCCCAGGGAATTCCCATGAGTGACCTGGTGAGGTGCCCGGGCCGCTCATTCTGGCTACAGTAGTTATCATCTGGCGACTTACTCATTTCTAAAAAATGATCCTTTCTCAGCAGGTTAAATTTAACTCTTATATAAAGCATAGTTGTTACCTCCAAATCTACATTATTTAATCAGGACATGGTCAGTCCCTGTGTTTACATGTTGAAGGGTGTGTCCCCGGCAGCCAGGGGGGTAAGACCAGAAGGCAGGGGCCAGCAGCTGCTCCCCTCCCTGCTCCAGCTGGTTTTCTAAATCACACAACTTGATTTGGGGAGTCATTGCTTGGTGCTGCTTATTTTCTTTCTTTTATTTTTTTTAATTTTTATTATTTGTGCTCGTGCGTGCAGGAGCACACAGGAGTAAAGTGAGGGGCCGAGGGAGAGAAACTCAAGCAGGCTCCCTGCCCAGCCAGGAGCCTGACATGGGGTCCATTCCAGGACCCTGAGATCCTGAGCTGAAAGCAAGAGTCAGACGCTTAACCACGTGAGGCGCTCAGGCGCCCCACTTGCCTGTTTTCACTAGTAGATCTGTAAGCTGCCGGGAATGATTTCCAGACAGGAGTTTAAGTTCCCAGGTGCTGGCGAACACGGTCTTTCCCAGATCATGGTGGCTGGGTGGTTGGTGCAGGCGGAACACGATAGCAGGGGGCACTGATGGAGGGGGGACCTTTTCACTGCCCTCCCTGGGCTAGGATCCCTGCTGTCATCAAGGGTGGTCCAGGAGTGCAGGCCTGGGGTGGCAGCTACTTATGGTCGTTCTCCATTAGGCTTAGCTGTAGCCCTTCCCATCGAGGGCCTGGGGAGTGTTGGGATGGGGAAGGAAGAGTAATGTTCAGTATCTTGGCTGCGTTCTCTCCTCCCCTCCCTTCTGCTGCCACCAGTCTCCTCTGTGCCTGGCCTCTGTTCCATCCGTCTCCTCCCACCCTGGTCTCGCCAGAGCCTACCCACAAAGCTCTGCAGAGCTCGGGGGTAAACTCTGAGCTCCTTACAAGACAGACAAAACCTGCAGCCTCTGTTCTGACTTCTCCCTGGAAGCCGAGACAGACACAGAAGTCCTAGCATAGAATCATTCTTCTGGCCATCCTCTCTGGAGTCCCGGAGCCCCTTCCTTCTCACTCCTAGGGCTGGCCATGCTCTGTGGTCACCGTCCAAAGGCTCAGCCCTCTTTCCAGCCAGACAAGGGCGTGAGCTTTGTGGAGACCGAGCAGGACTAACCGCACCCCTCCAGCAGCGGGCCCGTTGCTCGTTTCGGGCGGGAATGAGGAGAGAATGAGTGGATGGGGGCTGGCCCCGGGACCAGGGAGGTTGCAGAATTGGTCAGGGCCGTAGCCTGCCGTCCCCGCCGCAGAAACGGGCTTTGGCAGGTGCATCTGTGAGCGGCGGAGCGCGCGTCCGCGAATGGCACCTGCGCGATCGGTCCGTACAGCAGGCCGGACGCCTCGCCCACCACATGGCCTCGTCTTCCTTCCTAAGGGCTGGCAGGGTCTTGCCTTCCCGTGTTCAGCACGCTGCCCTTCGCCTACTGCAACATCCACCAAGTGTGCCACTACGGCCGGAGGAACGACCGGTCCTACTGGCTGGCGAGCGCCGCGCCGCTGCCCATGACACCCCTCTCGGAGGAGGAGATCCGCCCGTACATCAGCCGCTGTGCGGTATGCGAGGCCCCAGCACCCGTGGTGGCACTGCACAGCCAGGACCAGTCCATCCCCCCGTGCCCGCGGACCTGGAGGAGCCTGTGGATCGGATACTCGTTCCTAATGGTGAGCCCCTGCACGCGCCGCTTCCGCCCCGGGATTCCCTGAGCTCCACGGAACGCACAGACAGCGCTAGGACAGGGGTTCGTGAACACATCTCCAGACCCTAGCCTGGCCAGATGTAGGACCATCTTCCTTACTGACGATGTGTGTGTGTGTGTGTTTTATGATTTTTGCGAGGGTGTAGACGTTGGCTTTGCTTCAATCCTCAGAGAAAGTGGTTTCATTTTGTGTGCATGGCGGCAGGCCCCTGACTCCCTTCCCCTGCGGATCCTACCTAGTTCGCTCTTCCTGTGAGCCAACCGCGTGGTGCGGGCTGGGTCTGGGGTTGTCCGCTGGGGTCTGAGCCCTAACTCTGGCTTGTTGTCCTGGCAGCACACGGGAGCCGGGGACCAGGGAGGAGGGCAGGCCCTCATGTCCCCTGGCAGCTGTCTGGAAGATTTCCGAGCCGCGCCGTTCCTTGAATGCCAAGGCCGCCAGGGAACTTGCCACTTTTTTGCCAACAAGTATAGCTTCTGGCTGACGACAGTGAGACCCGACTTGCAGTTTTCCTCTGCACCATCACCGGACACCTTAAAGGAGAGCCAGGCCCAGCGCCAGAGAATCAGCAGGTGCCAGGTGTGCATGAAGTACAGCTAGAGAAGCCACGGCTCGCCAGCATGTCACCTGGAGAAACTTCCTGGGGGCCCTGGGGGTGCCCAGGCTGTGCTGAGAGATTCATGGTGCTCATTGCAGACTCCAGTTTCAGCTGTCCCCTCCCTTTCCACGGTTATCCCCACCGTCCTCTCATCCCTTCCTCTGTTCAGGACAAGATTAAGCAAATGTTCCTCTTACGGATTTACTTGCACCTACCAATTTAGATGAAACCCAGATATTCTTATGTTTTTGAGGATGATGGAAGAGCTGGCTTTATTTAAAACGATGCTAATTCACAGGAAGGCAAAGAGATGATAAAGGCCAGATTACAAATATCATTACTGAAAACTTCGTTCATTGGTTATAGCATCTCAAACAATTGAAGTCAATTACTCTATATACGGTGGGCTTTTGGACAGATTTTATAGGAAAAAAATAAATAGACCAACAAATGAAACTAGAAATTGGAGATTTCCAACATCTCAAAATGATTTCCTCTGTAATCTGTTTTCTCATGCACTTTAAATAACTGTAAAACCATGACCCAAGGAGATGTTAAAAAAAAAAAAAAAGAAGAAAAGAAAAAAAAAATCCACACAGCGTTAACAGTTCATTTCAAAGCAGAATGAATCATTATGCCAGGAAGGACCACAGTCTCTGCATTCCAGAGATGCTGCATTAGCATAAACACATCACAGATGAACATAAAACGTGTTCTCTTCTGCATTTTTCAGAGAATGGAAATGCCTACTTTGGCAACCCTTTTGAAAAGTAGCATTTATGGAAAAAAATATATTCAATAAGGGATTAAGAGCCTAAGAGCTATTAATGAATATTAAGGCAGTGATTCACAAAAATGGACTCCCCATTGCAGTGAACTTCCAAACAGACGGCATCTGCCCAGTCGGGGTCCAGTGAGTCTTTGGTGTGTGCGCGCTAATGGGACTGAAGCCACATGGGGCTTCGCTCAGACACACCAGCTCACACAAAGCATCCTGCTCCCCTCCCCAGGAGCCCTGCAGAGCTGCCTTGCAGCCCGCCATGGATGCTTTTCCTCCAAAACATAATGGCATTTCATACCGGGAAGTGACAGAACTATCATTATGCACTTGGGAGAAAATTAAGGGCCGGCTTAATTAAACTTAGGTAAGAAGATTCATTTAAGTCATGGTCACCCCGCCAGGAAGATACGGTGCTATTTTAGGGAAAAAAAAAAAAACCAAAAAACAAAAAACCTGCAATTTGAATTTTGTGTGCCTGTTACTGGTTTTTACAGAAGCATCCTGTTTTTCCAATTTTAAAAACATTCTTCTATTTTTTGTCAGTATTCTACCAAGGCAACCGTTTGACATTTGTTATTAATATTTTCTATAAAAGTCCAGAAGATATATCAATTTGGAATGAGTAGTTTTCTGAATAAGAAAGGATACATTTCCTATTCCGGTAGGGATTCAGCGATCTAATCCAAAAAATCAGAAAGCTTGTTGGAAATAAATTAGAGGAAACCTGCCTTCCTCATTTAAAAGCATGTCATTTTAGAAGAAAAATAAAGAAATTTCTCATGAGCAAGTGACACTCATTTCCATGATTAGTTTCAACGCACTTAAAAATAATTGAGAGGAGAAAAACTCAATTAAAATTTTGTTTATAGGAAATGTTTTCCTTGCCAAACATTGATTAGCAATGAGCTCTTATATGTAGAACGTATTTCAAATGAGTCTTGCTATGGGCTACTCCCAGGATGGCAATTTATTTTAATACTTTCCAGTAAAAAAGGAAAAAAAATGCACATTTTAATATGAAAGCAGAGTATTTCATAGTTCATTTGACTCATTTATTGATTGTTTTTAATCGTGCTATGGCATGTTAAGTATTTTTGAGCACCTGAAATTTAAGCCGATTTCAACCTCGTTTATAATTACACTTTTCCGTTTCCCAAGTTTTATTACATGTTACCAAATGTCAAACCTTCTAAAATTTCATCTTGTTCATTCATGAATTTGGTCTGAGAACATTTTCTGGGAAGAGATAAGGGTGAGAAATAGAACATTGGAGACATGCTTTGCGTGGTGAAGTATTTTACCCGCATTAGAATATTATCTTAGTAAGCTTGCCAAATACTGAATTAAGTGGACAATTTACTCCACGGTGAGCCTGGGATTGTGTTTGAGACTGTTCTAAATACTGGTATTGCAAGAACCCCTCTCTAAATGTTGCATACTTGTTGCCCTAAAGGGCAAAATGGTGGAACAGGTAACTCCTCAGATTAGAAGACTCTGCCTTTTTCACCACCTTAAATATCAGTACTTTGAAATGTCCTTTTTCTGTGAAAGATGAACAAAGCTTTATGCTGGCTAATCCATGACTGGTGAGGATCCTTGTCAACATTCCTTCCCGGGAAGACTCTCCCCCACCTCGCTGGTTGGAAAGCATCTAGACTGTCCTATGGGCACTGCTCTGGGTCCCGTCGGGGAGGACGGGATGTTTCCTCCTGGGTTATGCTCAGTCAGTGGAGCCCATCCATGTCCATGCAGGTGTCCAGGTACCCAGGCCTCCATGCTGCCGGTGGTGGGTCGCTCATTTCTTGTCCTCCCGTATTTCCCAGACCGAAACTCAAGAGACCACTTCCTGTGGATGGCTGCTTTCCCCTCGGGCCTCGAAGCGTCTTCCTGTAGCCTATGTCTTTCCCCCATATTCTTGATGGTAAACAGCTCCCAGCTGATACCTCCACTTGTCAAATCCCATTCATTTCTCCAAGATGCAAACTTGATTTTTTTTTTTCTTTGCCTTAAAAATTGTGTGTTGACTCCTGTGGCTGTCAAGTCCGAATGACTTCCCATGGGGTGACAGGCTGCACGCAGCTCACCTGTGCACGCATCCCAGAGACGTTCCCAGCTCTGTGACCTGGCTCCTGCTCTTTCTCCCAGTGATGTCCCAGTTCCAGGACCTTTACCTGGGACACAACTGCTTCTTTATAGACTGAAGGAGCTGGAGCGGAGGGTGGGTGTGAATTTTCCCAGGGAGACTCAGATTCCCTTCCTCTACTCCCAGGACAACAGATGAGCCTGGCCCTTCTCGTGCTCCCACCTTACTCCTGTAAGGTGTCCTCATATTTCCTCCATGCACTTGCTCCAATGCAAGCCCCTTGAGGGCAGGGCCGAGCTTCACTCCACTGTATGTCCAGTGCCTACACAGAGCTGAGCCCATTATTGATAATTCTGTTTTCAGTGACAGTTTAATAAGTATCATTAGGCACCAGATCTGAGCATGTAGGGTTCTCATGGACAAAATGGTAACAAGTATAAATCATTTCTTGTTTCAAAGTACATGAATGCACCCACAGATCTACACACCCACTGTCTCCTCTTCGCAGTTACTGTCAGAAAGGCAATTAATAAGCTGCAATCATTACCCCCTCCTGAAATTCAGCTTGCTTTTGCCCTGAAATTTCAGAAATGATAAGATCCCTGAGGTTTGGTTGAGAGAAGGGCTTTTCATTGAAACGGAACAAAACTTAACTCCGGCCATAACCTGTACTCCCTCATCACATGAGAGCTTCCCAGTCAAGATCCCATCGACAAGTTTGTATACAAGTTTTTGGTGCTTAGAAAAATAGTCAACAGAAGGTCCCAAACTGGATTTTACCAGATTTTATTCTGAGCCTCTTGTAGATTATAATAAAGGAAACCATCTCTTTGCGATCCAGGAAATCACATTAGATTTGTTTCTATCAGCTCACCCTACAAATCTGATAAATTCTACTTTTATTTGGTATGACTGCAGGAATAGTGGGAAAATGTGGACTTTGGGGCTGGTTTGAAGCCGGCTCTGTCACTGCCCCGCTGTATCACCCGGGGTGAGTTATACCTTCTCTCTAAACCCCATTTTCCTCATTTATAAAATGGGACATAATACCTACTCTTATATCGAAAATTCAGTTAGATTATATGTCTAGAACATAGCAATCATTGTGTGTATACTCTGGTCACATCTTCTATTTAAAACAATCTAATATGAAAAAACATTTCTTGGGTTTTTTTCCATAGTAGAATTATATTAGGATTCTTGCAGGGCATATAAATAACTGATTAGAATTATTTATACCTGGTCAGTTTTTATGTCTTTAGGAATGTTATTTTATTTCAATTCTCAAAGTTACTGTAAACCACCCCCCTCTCCACACACACACAAAAATCACAATTTCCTACAGGGACATTATCAGGAAGTTCTGCAGGGAACAAAACAATTGACATTAAAAATCAGTACTCTGCAATTGTCACTGTTATTATCTGCCAGAGACTCTGCATAATGCATTTTAAACCACCGAGGCTGGCTGCCACGTCCATGTGAAATGCTTGAATTTTATGGTGCTTAAATATTTAATGATTCATAGGAAAAAATGTGAGATGTGTCCAACAAATTGCATCTCTCTGTCCCATGGTTGTAAAATATAAAGATTTTCAACCATGTAACATTTGCAAGATACCTGGTCTGCGATTGTCACTTCAATCTTTGTTGTATTACAAGTTATAGCACAGTTTCATTACATATATAAAATTCTGTGATGACCTCCAAAAACAACTGTGTTTTATGTGGTGCATTTATTTTCTTTCATGCTGAAGTAAGTATACTTTCTGATGTACCTCACTCCTATTGTGGCCCATTTAGGAGCTGGCTTAGAGAGGAGAATGGGTTACCTGGTCAAGGTGTAGACTGTAGGGGAAAAGAAGATGGGCAGAGTGTAGAAAGTCCCCCTTTTGAGGAGAGGATGGAATTCTGAGGGTCTGGGAAGTGCTGGCCAGCACACAATAATATTATAATCAGGTCTCAGGGCAAAGGCTCAACATCAACCCCCATTGAGTTGCATGGGCAATAGGCGAGGGGCTCAGACCCTGCGGACCTCAGTTGTCCCATTAGTTGAAGGAGAATTAGACCACCTGCTTCACAGGGTTGTCCTGAGGATTAAAATTTAGGGATACAACTACAAAGAGAAAAAAAATGTAAGGTGCTACCACTGATAACCATAGTAACTAAAGTTAGGTGTTAGGCATTGGTAGTCAATAACTTTTCATAGAGTTCCTCTTTTAAGTAGGAGTATTTGGTCCAACCTCTCAGCCTGATAGAGAAATAAAAGTATTTAGCATTTCTTGGGCACCTACTAAATGACAAGAACTGTATTAACCCTGTTGCATGCGCTCCCTCTCAACCTCCCAGCTATCCAATTTTATAGACAGGATGCTGAAATTTAGGGAGAATAAGTAACTTGCTCAAGGTCACAGTCAGCACCCAGTGGAACTTGAACCCTGGTCTGCCACTAAAGATTGTGCTCCTACCCGTTAAACCATCACCTCCCAGAAGCTTTCCCATTTGTAGGTTGGCTAGTAAAGGGTCTCATATAGATGTCACTGTGAACTGTTGCCATCACTGCAATGTCCTAGGTCACACATCCACTCGCACGCAGCCTGCCCAGCTCAGATGGTCTTCAACCGTCCTTGGAGGGAGGGAGGGAGGGAACCTATAAGGACAGAGTGATCTGGAGGGAATCCCAAAAGGCCTACTGTATCTCAGCGTCCACTGAAAACCAGCCAGGCCTCTGGAGCCCCTTGACGTCCATTCCAGGTCAGCCATTCAGGAGAACCTTTCTGAGCTGGAGGAAGAAGCATCTGGAGGTCTTTCCCTGGAGGCTGGGTCACTGTGGCACCAGCCAGCTTAGCTGTTTTCATTCTCCTGTTTGCCAGCAAGGCACTTTCTGTCATGCACTATTCTGGGCTTGCATCCTCAATGATAAATACCTAGGGTTTTTTAATCAGCTAACTGCAGTTCTCAACCAGTAATCATTTTCATCGCTTTGGAAAAAGGAAGAACATTTGAAAATGAATAAGAAGCTTTGGTTGCCAAGTAGCCCATCTGCTTTACAGTACACACAACACACGGGGATCCTCTGTGACAACGTGTGCAGGCTGAACCCACCGTCGATGCTGCTCTCACGATAAGGAGTCACCAGCACCTTGCATATCTATGGTATCTCAAGCCGGTCCGGTTCTGGCCCCCACAGCTCACAAGGACTTGTGATTGCCACCTTGTGTGCAAGAGGGAAGTGGTGTGTGGCTGCAGGTAAGTTCTTCCCTTCAAACTTCCTTCTGCTGAGATCAAGCCTGCTCTTTCCTGCTCGTCGTGACCGGATTGGCAGATGGTGCTGCCAGGCACTGTCTGCTGATCCCGGATCCCTCACCTCAACCTTCCCAGCCTCAGTATCCCAATTGAAAACAGGGGTGGCCTGGTTCTCTGACAGGATGCTTGTCACAATCCTAGCAGATAACGGATATTTTTTTTTTTTTTACAGTTTTATTTATTTGAGAAAGAGGGAGTGGGGGAGGAGGGCAAAGGGAGAGGGACAAGTGACTCCACACTGAGCACGGAGCCTGACAGGGGCTGGATCCCAGGATCCTGAGACCACCACTTGAGCCAAAACCAAGTCTGACGGTTTACCCACTGAGCCACTCAGACACCCCCTGATGGTCATCTCCAAAAGCATTTGTGCACACTGAAATTTGAGAAGGATTCTGGTGACCAGAAACTACTTGAGACCATTTTTTTCCTCCTTCTACCACCGTATTCTCAGAACCATTAAGACCACTTTCTTAGCAAATTTCAGGTATACAAAGTATTAACTATAGTCACCATGCTGTTAGATACCCAGAAGTTAGCCAGAAGATACCCATCTTATAACCAAAAGCTTGTGCCACCATGTCCCCATTCTCCTTCCTCCCTGGTAACCACCATCCTATTCTGTTTCTGGGCTGGATTTTATTTTATTAATTACTATTTTTTTTAAGATTCCACACATAGGAGACTCCTTGGTGGCTCAGTTGGTTAAACATCTACCTTTGGCTCAGATCAGGATCTCAGGTCCTGGGACTGAGTCCCACATTGGGCTACCTAGGGAGCCTGCTTCTCCCTCTGCCTTCTGCTCCCCTGCTTGTGTGCTCTCTCTCTCTCTCTCTCATTCTCTCTGACAAATAAATAAATAATATTTAAAAAAATATTCCACACATAGAGGAGATCATACAGTATTTGTCTTTGTCTTACTTCACTTAGCATAATGTCCTCAAGGTCCATCCATGTTGTCACATATGGCAGGATTTCCTTCTTTCTCATGGCTGGATAATATCCCACTGTAAGTAGATACCACATCTTCTTTATCCACTCATGCACACGTGGGACCTGTTAAATGCAGATTATGATTCATGTGGTCTAGAGGCAGGAGTCAGAATTTCCATCAAGTTCTAGGTGCTGCTGGATGTGCTGGCCCAGGGCTCACACTCCCAATTTGCTGGAAACTTGGCCCTGGTGCTATTCTTTAATGAGATCCTCAAGACTTTGTCCAGTTGTTTTAAGAATCACCTGCTACTACTAAGGACGTGCAGGATATTTTTAAATTATTGATGGAGGGATCTTACAAAGAGACCACATCTCAAGGTTAAAGTCAGATAGTAACTTTTAAGGGCCTCAAATAAATACCAAGAATCTATGAAGTCACAGACTTTCCTTTGATTTGTTCTTGCTCTTCCCTCCAGACACGACACTGGGTATTCAGGAAGGAATAAAATGAGAGGAATGACTTCACCACTTCCTGGCAGGAAGCCCGGCCACTGGGTGAGCAGCTTATTCCAACACTTAGGAAAGGGACCCGAATCCGCTGGGTTTATAGGGAGTTATGCAGCGGGGCACTGTTTCTCAGGTTCTGCTTGTGTGTGCCCCAGATTCCAAGAGCCTTTTTTTTTTTTTAAGATTTTATTTATTTATTTGACAGAGAGGCAGGCAGAGAGAGGAGGAAGCAGGCTCCCCACTGAGCAGAGAGCCCGATGCGGGGCTCAATCCCAGGACCCTGGGATCATGACCTGAGCTGAAGGCAGAGGCTTTAACCCACTGAGCCACCCAGGTGTCCCTCCAAGAACCTCTTAAAGCCACATGATACTATCAATTTTGATCATCCCATTCTCTTCCCAAGCACCAATATATATTATTACCCAATTTAATGATTTCTACCAACCATGTTCTAGTTTTCATTGATAAAGCATAAATCATATGTTCAAATCTGCCGGTTCATTTCTGTCATCTGAACAAGATATCAAGATCACTCTCTACCCCTAAATGCAACAGAAAGAAAAAAAAAAACAACCAAAAACGTTTGTATGGACACATCCAAAGCATTCCTGCAAAGCATACTGACCGGATTTGGTGGTATACACAGGGAGGTCTCAGGGATTCTTTTTGGACCTACTAGGATCTTGAATTTTGTGCAGTGACGTGGGGGTGTGTCTTCAGACCAACTCATGAGGGTGGTGATCCCTCCTCACCTCTGATCAGTAAGCGAGCAACCTTATGAAGCTTGGGGAAAGTCTGAAATTCTTTCTACCGGCAAATCCTTTCCTTCAAGTTCCTTGATCTGATTCAAGAAAACACCAAAAAACCACAACAGTGTCAAATAGCAACACGCCTATCTTTATATGTGCCGCTGGCAATGGTACCAATGAGCTTCTCTATGTTTCAGTCCACAGGCATTTATTGGTTCTGACATTCCAGGCAGAGCATTGTTCGAGGTACTTTGAGGAGATACATAGAAATGGTCATGGTCCCTGCCTCATGAAGTTTACAATCTAGAAAGAAAAGACATTCTCCCACAGCAATTCCAAGAAGCTGTGGAATGACCAACAGCCAACAAGAGCGGTAGATCCTTCTGGGCTGTGGTATCTGGGGGCAGGTCAGGGAGGGTCTGGATGGGCTGAGAGAGAGGAAAAGCCTGTCCCACATAAAGGCATGTCACCATTAAGTCACAGGGTTAGGAGAACTCATGCCTCTGATGGGGAGACCCATGAGCAGAAGGGCATAAGGTTGAAATAAGCAGAAGGGAATAAGGTTGAAAGCTTGGCTGGAGCCCTACGGTCGAGGCTGTTGAGCTTGATTTTCATGCTTTGGCAACAGAGACAGTACAGGGTATGGAGATGCTGAGTGCTGAGCCCAGGAGTCAGTTTTGGAAGACGAGCCAGCAGAGCTAGTAGAGCTGAATGAAGAGTTACTTCAAGTATTGAGTAGAGGAACGAATTGACAGATGTTAAGGTCCTCTACGTAGATACTCTGTGGCTCTAATGTGCTAGAGTGGGGCTAACACCCACACCCACACCCAACCCCCAAACCAAAAACCAGAAAAGGATTGCAATATCCCATGGGAAGGGAAAGGAAGAGCTGTAAATACAAGATTTGATAAAAACGACCAGCTGAACACAATTCTTTAGGGAATACTGAACCTCTTGAGGCACGAAGCCGGGGTACGAGGAGGCCAGCGCTGTCCCACCCTCTCCATCTTCTGGGCTGCTCTGGGTGGCAAGTCTCATCTCTTCTATACCCTCTCCCCCAGCGGCAGCACGGGGGGCAGCTATGTAGGCTGGCCCTGCTCCCACCAAACCCTGCCACTCACTGCAGGCCCACACCTTGGCGGCACATGGTTTCAAAGGATGGGGGGGTGGGTGGGAGGAGCTCGAACTAGCAATGGAGGACGTTGGAATCATGGGCAGTGTGCACTCGGGGTCGTTACAAAGAAGCCGTGGTAACCATTGCCTCATCTTCAGGAAGATTCTGAATTGAGAGGTCTCCTGAGGGGGCTGACCACCATCAAAGTTTGGCAACCGGATAGTTGGTAGTCAGGAAATTGCTACTAACCAAACTAACAACCAAATTTTTAAAAACAGCCCTAGATGCTTATCAGAGGTAATTTGTCTAATATACTTGTTTTGTTTGTCTTTCTCCTCCCAGTTCCAGTTTGTTGACATAACTTTGGGGATTCGTTATTGCAGGGAAAAAAATATGATGGATGCTGAAAATAATAAGCATTGGTCACAGGCCAGCCTATCCACAACAAAGCAGAAACAGTGATTTCCAGAACATCTTCGTTGTTGCACTAAGATACCCGGTTTGGGTTTGTAACTAAGAGGACCTTTCCCACATCTCTGACGTTGACTGATGTTCTTAAAGAAGGTGCGCATCTTGTATTACGGACACCGGACACCACAGGAAATCTAATCCCACTGTATTTGCATGTATTTGCATATGAACGAGCAAGGAGCTACTACTCCCAGACTCAAAAGCAGTCAAGAAAAACACTTCCAGATACAGTGGTTGGACTTGAATGTCACAGAAGAACAGTTTGGTGGGAAAACATTCAGGGAATGCCTCCCAGGAGCCAGGGTTAGCCCTTGGGTGGTGGCGGGGGAGGGAGGGACAGTGCACAAAGACAAGACACAGTCCTTGTCCCTCCATGCACAGTCCATGCTGCTGGGGCAGAAGGCACACTTTTGTCTAGCTGTGCACAAACAGTGACAGGGCAGGACATGGGTTCTCTCACAGAATGGCTTTTACAATGTGCCAGAAGAAGGTGGTGTAAGAATCGGGGGAATGGGAGTCAAATCCGTGGAGTTTGGGAGCGAGAGAAATGACACTTAACTGGAACATTTTAACATGTTTAAGGCTACCAGACTCAGAGACACGACTCATGTTATAAACACACTGTAAGCAGCTGCAAATGGGTTATACAGGAACCCGCGGAGCCCGGGCACCCCCATGGAGGTCAGGATGCCCCCAGGACCTGGGGGTTCTCTTAGCTTAGGGCCTCTCCCAGATCAATTCAGATGAGGAAATAGATGGAAAACCACAGGGTTGTTATGCTCCAAGTTTGCCAAATGTGTACAAAGAAAAACTGAGAAATCCGTGCCCCCAAACTGTTACCCTTGGGTACGTGTAAGTGACGAGAATATGGCTGATTTTAACACTGCACATGTATTTATTTGTATTTTTATACTGTGAATTTTCTCAGTGGAGACGTAGTACTTATTAAGTGTATTTTCCCGATTGTATAGTTCTTGCTTTATTATCACATAAATCAGTCTTCCTGATTCCAAAAGCAGTACACATACACACAAATACACACATTTGAAAAAGACGGCAATGAAAACCAGAAAGAAAGCAAAATCCTACGTGCTCTAACCCCAAAGATAACCTCTGTTAACATATGGGCGTATTTCCTTCAGGTGTTTGCTTTGTGCACATAGAGGCATATATATTACTTTTGCTATCACAAAACTATATATAAATGCTAGGCATATAAATGAAAGTAGGAGGATCCTTTTCTGCTTCCAACGCTCTTTAAACACAAATATCTCAGTGACAGTAAGACATCAGTGGTATCTTTGTCCTTTTATTCATGGAATACAAGCACCAGGAGTAACATGGGTGGCCCATGGGCTCTGATGCTGCAGTGGTCCTGGGCCTGGACAGGACACATGGCTGTTACCAGGGCCATTTAAAAGGCACTTTTTAGGAGAAAAAAATACCTCCTCCGGAGGGACTTCTCCATCACCAGCCCAGCAGACAACTTTGCCTCCCTCTGCCTGTAGCTCCTGCTGCTTCATAACACAGGTCAGAGCTCTGGGAACCTATCCTGTCATCAGCTGGCGGGCGGGGCCGCTGCAAGCCCAGAAGGCTGGTGCCACCTGACACCTAGCGGAGTGTGTGGGTGGTTTCCCCACCTTCAGGTAAGACCTGAAGTCTTACCCAAGCTTTTCCAGCCAAACATTCTGTAAAGGCAGAGCCACGTAAGAACTGAGGTGGGACGAGGTCAATGCCATCCAGGCATAGGGGCACAAGGAACTGAGGTGCCTGGGCAGGGGTGACCAGAAGAGCATCGCCTTACGTTGGCCACCTCTGTTCCCGGGAGGTCACCATGGCAGCGTGTCAGGAGGCCCAGAGATGGCTTTGCACTTCCTGCCAGGTCAAGCGTGGGGCACGCTGGCCACGATGGGGGGCCTGATCTTCCAGGCCAGTGAAAGTCACGGTCTTCAGGGACCGAATGAGGCCAAGGCACCATTGCGCGAGCAGCCCAAGAGACACAGAGACAGAGAGAGAGGCATGTGGAGGTGGGCCCCTGCGAGGTGGAACCGCCCTTCTGCCTGCTGGGGAGCAGGGGCCCGGAGAAGGGCCGCTCCCCGGACAGCTGGGAGCTGTACCCAGAAGGCTGCTCTCAAGACAAGTCAACATGGCCATGCACGGAGACCCACAGGGGCCACGGGATGGCAAGTGAGGCCCATGGCAGAGGAGGCTGCACTGGGCTTCGGTGCAGAGTCAGGCTCGGGGGAAGAACCACACGGGTTGTAGTCCTGCAAGTGGGCCCCTCACTGGTGGTCAAATCTGCGAAGCCGCTGCCTTCTCATTTCTTCTTCTGGTGAGAGACGAAACCCGTAGGGCGGGGGGCTTGGCCCGCTGGTCCCTGTCGGGAGAAAGCACAAGGGAAAAATCAAAGACTGCCCATCCATCGTTCAGACATTTACAGGGCATTGTTTCCGAGGATTTCAAGGGGGAAGAAAGACTGATGGTTTGGGTGTCATCTTTATTTTAGCACGAAGCAGAAATATAACAAACATATTTCAACCTCAGCTGTCAATACTTAATTTCAACATCAAGCCAATACTTTTAGTGTGGTCCAGTCTACAAATCTAATGAACTCATTTCGAAGATTCTTGACAAAAGTCCTCACTTTTTCCCCCCATCATTCTTTGTAATTTACATCATCTCATGTCTACAAGGCCCCCAGGGCTTATTTGTTTTTTTATGCCCAGAGGTAACTCGTTGCTGTTTCTAACTTCCCCACCAAGTATGTGGTTTGGTGTTTCTTCACCAGCCTTCGGTCCTCCCTCCTCTTTCTCCCTCTGCCCGGTGGCCTCCTGCAGCCCCCGATGCCCACCCCAGCCAGAAGGAATCATGCCTGCTTGAAACACACACATGCCACTGAGCACCAGGGGCCACAGAACAGGGGCCCGGTTACCACGATGACCATTAACTGGGCAGGCAGAAAAAATGCAGGCGTAACATCTGAAAATTGCATGAAGGACCATGGACATTGATCCTGAAAAGGGTTTCTGTTCATTCTCCAAGAGCGGTGCCTTTTCAAAGATGTTCCCAGGTCATGGGAGTGGATAGAATGATTGCTAAGAAACACTACGGTGAAAAAATGTTAGAGAAAGCCCAGGAAACTAAGCCAGACTTCCCACAAAGGAAGACAAACAGTGCAGGACATCACCTCCACGTGGACCCGGAGAAACCGAGCCTGGGAAAGCAGAGTGGAATGGCAGCTCCCCGGGGGCTGGGGAAGGAGGGGCCGGGGAGCTGCTGTTGAAGGGCGCAAGCTTGTATCCAGTAAGAGAGTCAGACCTGGAGATCGAATGCACAACATCGTGACTATAGTCAAGATTATGGTATTACAAACTTCGAGGTTGCTAGGAGACTCAATCAACTGTTTTCAACACAAAAAAGGAGCTGATAAGTGTGTGCCATATACAAGGGCTGGCTGACACTCCTGAGGCCATCATACCACAATATACAGATGTAATAAAGCAGCACGTACACGCCTTAGGTTTACACAGTGTTGTATGTTGGTTACGATGGATAAAAAATTGATTAAAAAAAAAACAGTTCTCAGTCCACCACTAGGACTTCAGTGGTCAGATGACAAGAAATTTTCAAAAGGCAGGGAAAAGGTAACTCCTCTTTCGCTTTGTTTCTTCCCCAACACTTACCCCTGTTTGGTTCTTTCTTTTTGAGACCATGGGAGAAGTACCCCCCCACTGCAGCCACTCCTGCCTAAGAACCCACACGTGGGCTGGGCAGGCCTGGCCCCGTGCTCACTCCTGCTGGCTACACTCTGTTCCAAGGGTTTCTGGGATAGCATAACCTACGTCGATTTATCAGCCTTCGTTAAGGATGACATTCAAACATAGAACGGGCTTGTAAGGCTTTCATCGTAAAGAGTTTATGAACACTATTAAGACTGAAGTTTAACTGGATACGGTTTTGGCTATATATATCTGAAAAGGAATTTTTTACAAAGAGGCAAATGCCTTGAAATTACAGAAAGGGGTGCCTGGGTGGCTCAGTCAGTTAAGCGTCTGACTCTTGATTTTGGCTCAAGTCATGATCTCAGGGTCATAAGATGGAGCCCTACTTCTGGCTCTGTGCTTAGTGGGGAGTCTGCTTCTTTCTCCCTCCCTCTCTGCCCTTCCCCTTGCTCTCACTCTCTAAAATAAATAAATCTTAAAAAAAAGAAGTTACAGTGAAACTTATGAATCCAATTACCATTAGTTTATTGCTTAAATCTGTTGTATATGATGAGCTCCAAATCCAGCTTTCCCTCTGAAAGTTGTTTTCATAATAAGACGGTTCTTCACTGCACTGGTGAGTGCAGGCCTGTATGTGACACCCCTTCCGGAAGGCAGGGAGCCTTGAGGGAGAGCTGTGAGGGAGAGCAGAGTCGGAGGCAGGCTTGACGTGGCGTGTTGAGTCTGGGCCACGGGCCATGAGCCCATGGAAGCTGCAAGAGTGCTCAGAATCCCAAAGGGAGTCACCATGTCCACAAGAAAAAGCCCAAGAATGAACATTCCCAGGGCGGGAGGGACACAAAGCTGCAGACCGTGAAGGCTCGTGGGGTCCAGTTTTCGAAATGAGCAGCCCACACACATGTACTTTGGACTAACTCACAGGGCATACGGGGAGAACGGGGCTGAGCCGAAGGAAGTGCCACGTACTGAAGCCGACAGCTCACATCAAGGAGCAATGATCACTCCCGGGCTCACAGAGTCCTTTCAAGGTGCCGTAGGTCAGTCAGTCGGCTCTTGCTCCCAATTTTGTGACCCCAAGTTTACAGATGAGTGAGCTAAGGCTCAGAGAGATTAGTGACCATGTAAGGTTATGAAGCCGGCCCAAGGGGCAGCAAAATCTTGCATTTGGGGCTCCCACTCACTGTCCCCACGACCCCACATCACTGTCATCCCCTCTAGCATCTTGCCAGCCCGCGCGCTCCTGCCCAAACCCAGACGGGTATGTGCAGAGCTCATGTGATCTGGAAAGAGAAAAGAAGAGGATCCAGCCCAAACCCGGCAACTCTAGAGGACTCTGCTGTCATCACAGACATGACTACAAAGTTCCCACATGGGTCCCCTTAATTTCCTGGCTTTCCAGGACCAGCAGAGGGCCCTGGTTCTAACAGTACCACAACAACACCCGATTTGTAATCAGGCCTGATGTGTGGGTATTTAAAATCCTTCAACCTCAGTGTTTCTGGTATCATCGAAGCCACCCCACTCTCTGAAGAATGCCTTAATTGCTTCATTTCAGGCTCTGAACACTCTCTTGTCCTTAATCCCAGGGGTTAATTTCTTTGGAAAGTTCTCAAGTGTAAATTGATCTGTGCTGTTCTGGAGACAGTAATATATTTGATGTCGGTCACAAATGATACCATTTGTCACGTCTGGGCTTTCAGTGTCACCCTGGGGACAAGGCCTCTGCAGTCCCATTGAAGTCTCAGCTAAGCTCTGCCTTCCGATCCCCTGCTATTCACTACTTTCAAATTGGCTTCTAGGTTTCTATAGTTTTCGGTTGCGTCACGTGATTACTTCTCTCCGCAGCCCCCAGGATCCTCCGCAGGCATTCCTCAAAGGGTCTTAGAAGTGGTTTCAGTCTGTACTTGTATTTATTAAGTCCTTGGAGAAGATGTAGACAGGCCTCTGCTGCGTGGTAGGAGGAGACGCAGTCTACTCCCTGGGATGTCAGGGCAAAGGTGTTGGGAAGCCATCAGGAGAAGCTTCCAGCCCTACCTGGAACCAGAGTGTAGTGCACAGGCAAGTCTCTGTTTCGCAGTTTCTGGGGGGCTCATGTGTGAGGGGAGGCTGCCCAGCAAGGTGACCGCAGGGTCCCTCCCACCACGGTGCAGTCTGACTGCTCGGGACGAAATCCCAAACCCTCTACTTTTAACAAGACATCCCGGAGCAAGCTGGTTACCTTCATTTGGTCTTAGTTTCCCTATCTATGAAAAGGGACGAAAGAGGAATTCACTCCCTGGGTTGTTGAGAGGCAAGGAGAGAAACGTTGCACATAAAATGCGTAGCTGAGTACCAGGCATGCAGTGAGTGCCTGATGAGGGCTGGATGTTATCATTTTTCATCTCTAACATCATCATGAATCATGTGTCAGATGTCTACTTGTTAGCATCGTGAACTAACTCAGCAGAAGATACACAATAAAGTGACAAAAACAGTGACTGCTCAGAAGACCCCAATTCTGTCTGAAGCCCACGTGGCAGTATTTCGTACAAAATGCGGAGATTTGCCTTCTAAGAAACAGACAAAAAGCAATTAACAACCTCCAGTGTGCCACAGCTTCTGTAACACGGCAGAGGCTTGTGGTCACTGGGAAAGCTGGTGGGCCCAGCCACAACCTCCTTTTCTCGCTGAGTTAAATCATGCACTGAACATTCACAGGCCTGGGTGAGACAGCCCTGCTCTGGTGAACTCAGTGCAGGATATTAGTATTTATGAGCCCTGCCTCCGTGTCCCTATAAATGGAGGTCAGTCCCCAATGTTACTCAAAGAAACAGTGAGCATGCTTCAAAGAACCTGAGGAACAGTGCCCATTTTAAGACGATTTAGCTCAATTATAAGCACCAGTTGTGAGATCATAAGATTTATTGATTCGTGGTTTTTGATGGAAAAATTTTCAGTTCTCTACCCTTATGTATAATGCAGTAACCTCTGCATTTTACATCTAAGGGAGGAGAAGCAATTTCATCCAGATAAGAATTGCTAAAAGAGCACCAGGAGTTGATGGCCATTTTCCTTCCTATTC